>QANX01008208.1:16534-96778 GCA_003254975.1 Ochetophila trinervis | reverse complement strand
ATTTAATGATTTGGGGTAAACCGAGGGTTTTGCGAAATGATTTTCAAAACGGGGAACCTTTCAACTGAGTGACGTGAGGTTTGAGTGTAAAGGTTTTAACGGCTGAAATTGTATTTTGTAGTTATCTAGGAGCACTCACGGAGATATTTATATCTCACGTTTTGTTATTTTTATTTCGTTCCCTAGGTCCTAGTTGGAGGTTCTCATGGACTACCATCGGCATTTCGCATCGGCATCGCATCCGCTTATCGCATCTGTTTATTACTTCTTCTTATGTATTAGACTCTGATCTTATTCTGTTTATGTTGGATTTGTATCATTTATATTTTTGTCTATCACTCTTAGTGGCTCTGTCATTCTCACCTACTTCATACATTGTTTCTTATTTATTCATTATGACTCGTTAATTTATTGTGGTGCTTATTTTATCTACTTTCGTTCATATCTTATTTACTATTCGTCCCATTATTGTTTACTTGTTTATTTGATTATTACCCCTTTCGGAGGAGGATTCTGTCGGTTGCCCCGAGGGGTTCTGGTGGAATCTTCCTCAGGCGGGGCCTCTCCGGTTATTCTGGAGGGATTTCCGGGGCGGGTCTTGTCACTATGCCACATTAGGCCTTCAAAATTCAAGTGTATCACATTAAGCCTTCAATTTACATTTTATGTCAAATTAGGCCTTCAAATTTCAAGTATATCACATTAATCTTTCAATTTATATTTTATGCCACAATAAATAATTAATGTACTTTAAAACCTTCTAGAATTTTTATTTATTTTTGAATAAAAAGCACTACAATTAATTTTCTCATTTAATACTTTCTACTTTGTAAAAAATTACAATTTAGTCGAATTAAATTAAATTTAACAGAATCTGTTAAATGCAGTTTAATAACTCTAAAATTCTTTTCTTTTACCAATTTTCTAAAATATTTAAAAAATTATTTTTAATTCCTCCAAAAAAAATTATTCACCCTAAAATAAAATAAAATTTCATGATGAAAAAATAAAGGATTAAATAAATTTTCATGATAATTTTTTTAGCAATTTAGGATAAAAAAAAATATCATGATGAAAAATATATAGGATAAAAAAAATGATAATTTTTTTAAATGAAAAGAAAATTAGATGATTTTTTATTTATATTTTTGAAAATTGGCAAAAAAAAAATGTAAATTAGAGGCTTAATGTGTTACATTTGAAATTTGAGGGCCTAATGTAACATATAGTATAAATTGAAGGCTTAATGTGATACACTTGAAACTTGAGGGTCTAATGTAACATAAAATGTAAATTAGAGGCTTAATGTGTAACATTTAAAACTTGAAGGCCTAATGTGCAAGTTTATCAAACTACAGGGTACTAAAGTATATTTATCCCTTAATTTTATTGCTAATGTTATTTGGATAACATGCTTTAATAACATTTTTTCAATATTTACTTATATGCATTATTATGAACTTGGTTTTAGAAATGAATATTGGAGGTAGTAGCCACGCCAATGACTGATCTAAAAAGGCTAATAGACGTGTATGCAGTGAGGATTATGAGGAGGATGCATTGTTGAATGTCCTTGACGATGATGTGGCCAAAGGATACCGATCTGAAAATGATATTTTCAAACCTGGTACGCATGGTGTGATTGAGAAAGCTTTAGTAAAATTGTGTCCAGGATGTGATTTGAAAGCCAATCCACATATTAAATCTAAATTGAATAAGTTGAAAAAAGATTATTTCATAATATTTGAGATGTTGAATATGAGTGGATTTGGATGGACTGATACAAAAAAAATGTATTGAAGTAGACAACAATGATGTTTGGGAGGCCTATGTGCAGGTTAGAACAAGAATACTCATATTTAGGTTGTTGTATTTTATATTTTAATTTTGTTATAGTTTATGTTTATTTTTTTTCGTAGATAAACAAAGATGTTGATGAATGGAGGGATAAACCTTTTTCTATGTATGAAAGTTTGATAAATATTTATGGAATGGATCATGCAACTGGAAAAGCAATTGAACTCTAGTTGATATGATGTCAGATCCTGATAATACACCTCAATCAACTGACATTGGAGATGACGAGGAGAACTTTCCAATGTCAGTCAGTCATGCATCATACTCCAGTAATCGTAGGAAATGGTCTAGACCATCTGATGGATTAGTTTCAGAGTTAGATAACATTGCAGCATTAATGAGAGAAATGATTGCTGAAACTAGAGAAGAGGTGCGCATTCTAGCTAATTCTCTACGTTGACCAAAACTTACTGTAGAAATGCAACAATTTATGTGCATCGAACTTAGGAGGTTAGGACTTCTTATTGGCGATAGAATTAAAGTTATAAATATGTTTTTAGCATTTTCAGAGAAGTTTGAGGTGTTCAAAAGGTATGATGAAGATAAAGAAACGCTTGATTTCATTTATTAATCGATTGGACACTGAGTTTTATGGATGATATCTAAGTAGTTTTGTCAAATATTATCTAACTAGAGACTCCTTTTATATGAGCATTATTAGCATGAAATGTTTATAAGATACAATTTTTCTTTTTGTTATCATGACCACTATATATATATATATATGTGTAATGTTCATTTTATTGATGTGAGCATTAATAGAATGAAATGTTTATTAAGGAGTTCTTTTGTTTATACATCCATCTTTTTGGCTATTTACATGGACATTGACTATATTAATGACAATGATATTATGATGACCATTTTTTATTTAATGTGAATTATTTTTGTGTTTAATTTGTAAATATTATACTAGATATGACAGGTCAACATATATATATATATATATATTGTATTCAAAGGAAGAAAGCCAGGAATTTATGACTCATGTGCAAAATGTTAACAACATATTAATGGCTTCAAAGGGAACCCTTCTAAATCTTACCATTCAATGGATGAAGCAGAGATAACATATATTTTATACACTGGACACACAATAAAATAATCAATGCTCTACAATGGAAATGAAAGTTGATGACAATGCATCCAATTATCAAAGCAGAAATAACTACTTATTTTTCATTGATTTTACCATGGGTTGCACTGTTGGAGTTATTGTTATGATTGTATTAGCATATGTATTAGGTTAAAAATAACTAGATGTTATAATTTATAAACAATTATGACATGTATCAAACTATGTTTATTTCACTTAAATATTTGATTGATATTTATTATATTTTAAAAATTAAATATAGTGCAATCCAATTGTGTTCTACACCAAACACATGATAACATATTATGTCTTTAATCCAATTCTGCACCAAACACATGATAGGATAAAAGTTATCCAATTCAGCTTTTTCTAATCCTATCCAATCATGCTATTCATATCCTCTCTAGTCCAATCATGTGTACCAAATGTACAGTCAAAAAAAATAAAATAAGTATAAAAACTATCCCATGTTACAGTAAGTTTTTATATATGCTCGATAAGAAATGGAAAAAGCATACATTAATGCAAAGTTATAAGATAACCAGTTTTCCTTCTCCACAAAAAATTAAATTACCAATATAGTCTTCAAGCGTTATAATCTCATCCTCTGCTGCAGAACAAAATCGTATTGCAACCAAGAAGAGTTGGCCATTATGTATTTGGCACACTGGATGCATAATGCTTTGAAGATCACTAATAAGCTTTGCAGTTGAAGAGGCCATCCCTGGTTTCAATTTTTTTCTTTCAAAGACATCTTCAAAATCTAAGTCCATAAACAATTGAACATGCGTCTGAAATATTCTTGTTGGGATCCTCTAAAGTATTTCCCGTTCTTTTGGAACTCGTGCTTCCATTTTTTTCATATTTGACTTCTTATCCAAAGAAGGCCAACAATCTTCCAAACTGCAAATCTTGCCTTTGTGCATACCTTTTTCGATATGCACAGTTGTATCTTTCATATGCAAGATGAGATATAAATGCAGTTAATAAAAATAAGAAAATATCAATAAAAATTAATAATTACCAGTTCTTCCTAAAAAGCTACATTTGATGTTCCTAATCTTTTTTATGGCCAATAGCTGTGAATTGTGAAAAGTTTTGGCAGGCTGGGAATGATTTTTATGAAGCAGGCATTCGGTAAATAATGCAATTCAATAAGAGAAGTAAAACAGTTTGTGGAGGAATGTTTCAGAAGATGACTAGGAATGTTTTGGCAGATTGTGAAAAGTTTTGGCAGGCTAGGAATGTTTCAGAAGATGACTTTTCCACAAACCGTTTTACTTCTCTTCTTGAAATGCATTATTTACCGAATGTCTGCTTCATAAAAATCATTCCTAGCCTACCAAAACTTTTCACAATTCACAACTATTGGCCATAAAAAAGATCAAGAACATCAAACGTAGCTTTTCAGGAAGAACTAGTAATTATTAATTTTTATTGATATTTTCTTATTTTTATTAACTGCATTTATATCTCATCTTGCATATGAAAGAAACAACCGTGCATATCGAAAAAGGTATGCACAAAGGCGAGATTTGCAGTTTGGAAGATTGTTGGCCTTCTTTGGATAAGAAGTCAAATATGAAAAAATGGAAGCACAAGTTCCAAAAGAACGGGAAATACTTTAGAGGATCCCAACAAGAATATTTCAGACGCACTGTTCAATTGTTTATGGACTTATATATTGAAGATGTCTTTGAAAGAAAAAAATTGAAACCAAGGATGGCATCTTCAACTGCAAAGCTTATTAGTGATCTTCAAAGCATTATGCATCCAGTGTACCAAATACATAATGGCCAACTCTTCTTGGTTGCAATACGATTTTGTTCTGCAGCAGAGGATGAGATTATAACGCTTGAAGACTATATTGGTAATTTAATTTTTTGTGGAGAAGGAAAACTGGTTATCTTATAACTTTGCATTAATGTATGCTTTTTCCATTTCTTATCGAGCATATATAAAAACTTACTGTAACATGGGATAGTTTTTATACTTATTTTTTTTTTTTACTGTACATTTGGTACATAGGATTGGACTAGAGAGGATATGGATAGCATGATTAGATAGGATTAGAAAAAGTTGAATTGGATAACTTTTATCCTGTCATGTGTTTGGTGCAGAATTGAATTAAAGACATGATATGTTATCATGTGTTTGGTGTAGAACATAATTGGATTGCATTATATTTAATTTTTAAAATATAATAAATATCATTCAAATATTTAAGTTAAATAAATTTTAATAATATAGTTAATGTCCATATAAACAACTAAAANTCCAACGGTGCAACCCACGATAAAACCTATAACAGCCCAATTATTAAATCAGACAATTTTTTTTTTATAAGTAAAGCACTATTTATGCAAGCCCAATGTTTTTATTTTGCTAAGTCCAACTTTTGTTTTAATGAACAGCCCAACTCAATGCTCAATAATCAGATTTCAAAATTTTAAATAAAAATAACAATTTATATATTCTTCCTCATTTTCTCACGTGAAACACAAGAGAATGAGCTCAAACTTTATTCAATCTTCTTTCTTCTCTAGAATTTTCGTTTTTCAACCAAATTTTACAATCTTATAGTCAAAATGAAGCTTTTATCTTCCTCTTTGCAAAAGTTTCATTGCATGTAAAAGAAGTGATCGTTTTTGGAAAATATTTTAAAGTTTTGGTCACTTTCTAAGCTTCAAGGTAAGAACTTAAACTTTGATTTTGTCTTCTACACATTTTGAATATGTTTTTATGGGTTTTGAAGTATTTGTATAGGATTTTTCGGAGAGATTGCAATCTGAAATTTGGTTTTGTAAATAGAGTTTGAAAAATGTGGATTTTGAACCTCAAACAAGCATTTTTTGGTTTTTATAAAAAGCTTACATGATAGGTGTTTGATAAAAAGTCTATGAGAGTGACTTGACTAGTTTTGGAGCTTTAGTTTTATATTGTTGAAGTCTAAGATTTATAACTTTATGTGGAACTTAACTTGCTAGATGACTCTCAAGAGTTAAGAAAAGAAGACAAACTTCAAGTTAATGAGGGTAAGGAGCTGAATTTGGGAAGCTAGCTTGGTTGGTGTGAAGAGTTAAGTTAAAACAAAGCTTTACAAGCTTTGGTTTGAGGTAGGTGACAATTTGGAATTTTATTTGTTGGTTTTAAAACTGAAAAGTAGGTTTTTTCTAATTAACTATGATGATGCTCAAATGCTATTTTGATATTTTAGATGATACTTATATGTTTGAATAAGAGTTTCAAATGTGAAATTGATATTTTGCTTCAAAAATGAAATCTGGAATTTTGCTAAAGACTTGTAGTCCGTGAATTGACATGTGCATTTAAGGTATCTATAGTATTCGGTTTAAGGATGGAACTAGACATGTTAAATAAAATTTAGAAGCAAGTTTCATAATAAAAAGTTAAGTATTCGATTTTATATGATTTTTCCAATTTACATATTTACTGTAAAATTAGTTTCAAACATCAGCTAAAACTTCGATTTTATGAAGTTCAAAACCATATCAAATGAGCTCCGTTTGAGTTGAAATTTTGTGGAGAACTTTTTCTATGTGTCTATTTAAATTCTGGAAATTTTTGGCAATTTTTGTTTAGTAAATCATCCAGAATCGAATTTTATCTAAGGTTATCTCAGTTTTGAAAATGATTTTCAGATTTACAATATTAAAACAAAAAAATTCATGTTGGTCCACATGTCTATTAGTCTTAGTAAAATTTCAAATGATTTGAAGGTTGTTTAATGGAAGAGAAATAGTTAAATTTGAGATAAGTTATGACATTTTTATTTAATACTCTTACTATTTAAAGTATCTTACATATCAAAAGATGTTTTGTTATGGAAATATGTATGTCAAAGGTTTGAGTATATAATGGTTGCATTGAGTATGCTTTTGAGATACATTAAACTTTATACAAATTTGATTAAGTTAATATATGTGAAAACCAAATGGAAATAGGAAGGGCCCGGAGCCCTTGGGTTGAAAGTCCTTAATCACCACGGTAAAGTAATGAGGGGGTGGTCACGGTCCCTGGACGAGGAGCCCCAAAATTCGAAGGTCGTGGGTGACGATCCATGGGAGAATGCCCTAGAAGTACGTGGTTGACACATATTAAATGTTTAAGTATGAAGTGAAATTGATATTTTGTTAAATATGGCTCTAGTTATTGTTAGTTTACTTCATTAGTTTGCAAAGATTTTGTTAGTATTTTTATCATGCTTATATAAGTATTTGATACTCACTCTTACTAGTGGACTACATGTATTGGTCATATTTTTTTTTGTAAAAAGAAAAACCAAATTGTTATCTATGGAGCTTGTAGCTCACACCTACTTTTCAGGAATTGGTGAAGGAAGCAAGGGAAAAGAAATGGCTTAGATATTAATTGGGAGCATCATTTGGGAGCTTTATTGCTAATCTTTGAATTTTGAGGCTGATTTTAGTTGTCGTTGAGGTTATGTCTACCTCTTTTATAATTAGGTGTTATTAAGCTTAAGTTAGCCACCTGAAGTTTCATTTTGAAATATTGGAGTTAACTGTTTTATTTTTATTGTGGCTTATTTGGTTATGTTTAGAAATATTAATTTTGGACTTGTAGTTTACAAGTTGAAAGTTTATTACTTTTCAAAAAGAAAAAAAATGTGTACTTTGGATGTATCATCGCTTATATGAAATCCTAGTACTTAATTTAGAATGTTATCATAAATGGTAGAATTTGGATGTAACAGGCTTTTCCGAAATTGATACAAATTAGTCCATTAATAATTGTGTCAAATTAAGTAACATGTCAATCCAACACAATATGTTTGGCCGCCGCACCAACTCTTTGATCTAAACTCAAACTCTTCAACTTGAAGGATTACAATTTACCAGCCTTTGTTGTTGCGAAGGTGTCATACTAGTTACTAAGAATAGGAATTATGCCTTGTGGAACCCTGCAATTGGAGATTTCAAGCCTATCCCATTTGATCTAGACAAATTGAACTATCATTATTATTATGAAGATTTAAGCGTGTATAATTATGGATGCAGATTTGATTCCAAAACTAATGAGTACAAGCCCTTCTTGGTTCTCTGCAACGCCTTGGCCTGTGCTTTTGGTGAGGATGGTTGGGATTTGTATGACATGGAGATTCATTTCTACAGCTACAAAAATAAAAAATGAAGAATCATAAGATATTCTAGGATTATTTCACAAGGCCCTCCAAACACAGTGTATGCCAACGGGTTTTGTCACTGGGTAGCGAAAAGCATTGATATTGGTAGAGAAGTGATTGTTTCGTTTGAAATCAGCAATGAGGTGATTATAACCACCGCTTTTCCTGATGACATTATTAATTCTTATAGTCCCATTGATTGTCCTTATTCTTTGCTTTTCAATGATGACTCATTTGCTTTGGATAAACTCCATCGGAGTACTTCGAATGGTGAACATAGTTATGATATTACTAGTTTTGATATATGGGTATTAAGTGAATATGATAATAAAGATTAATGGACTAAGCTATTCACTGTCAGACCCCTGAACAACATTGAACATTTGTTGGGATTTTGGGACAAAACCAAAGTATTTCTAAGTGATTATAAATTGTACAAGGTTCCTAGAACTAATTTTTTGCATTATAGTGATGGTAAGCTGCTTCTGTACGACACGGTTACCCGACAAATATTGGAACTTCAAAGTATTGAACCGTGTAGTTTTGTCCTTGCCTGTAGACGGAGGTTATTGCCTATGTCGATGGCAATTGAGATTATTAGAAGACCCAAAAAGAACATTGTTTGGAGACTATATTGGCAACCATTTTTGTTATGACTGGCAATTGAAAATTCTTCAAATAACAATGTTTCATTTCAGCTATTTATTTTTAGTTACTAGATAATAAAATCAATGTTCCTATATACATTCATGATTTTTGAGAGTATGATTTGTACCTCTCCAGCGCACCTATTGCAGACTTGTAGTATTTGTTTAGCATAGTTTTATATCAAATGATAGAGCACCCCAAAACATACTTCTTAGGTTCATTCAATATATTTGTGGACTTACATTTACTGACATACCTGCATCAATCAATATTTTTAGTTGGCATCAAACAGTGTAAGTTATAAGTTATATTGATGAGGTGCCTTTTTTCCTATCAGTTTTATATTCATTTACAAATATAAAACCAGAAACATTCTTAGAATTGATAATTTTATATTTCCAAATGTTAACCTGCCACATCTCTACAGCCTTTATATTTCTCCAAATTTTGGAATGCGGTTATTATTTATTTATATCATTTCTCAGTCTCGTGTCATTATTGTTGTTCAAATTTACATTTTTTTGGTGACATAAATTTCTTTTTTTTCTCAATCTTTCTGTTAACTTATTATATTCTTATTATGGACTTATCAATGAAACATCAACATCCAAAGGAATTGCTTCATTAGTATTGTTATATGTAAAGAAAAAAGAAAAAAAAAACACACTTTAACAACTAAAGATATTCTCCAGTTAAAAATTACTATGTATAAATTTTTTTCTCAATTTAATCTTTTAATTTTTACCACCTAAAATAGTTTTCCCCAATTTAAATTTTTTTCCAATACAATGATTTTTCTATTGTGATTTTGTTATTTTATATAAATTATTCTAACTACTTGTCAAAGTTCCAATGTAGATGAAGGTGGCTCTATGACTACATAATTTTTTTCTAAAAACAAGTGAACCAAAAAAACACTACGTTTATTAGAAAATTAAAAATAAATAATAAGCGGGCCTTTTAAAACCAAGCTACTCTTCAACCCAACAAACTCTTGTGGGCGGCCTAGCCCATCAGATCCCTAAAGTGAAGAAATCAGAACCGTCGATTCTCCAAGCCCATTCTCAAATCCCAGCCCTAGAAAGTTTCAAACTTCCCCGCCTAAACTCAAATTTCAAATTCAAATTCCCAAACTGACCGTTTCCTTTGCCTTCTCCTTATTGCCCCCCTCAACGCTCTCTATCTTCTTCTCAGATTCTCTCCGAAACGATCACTCACTTCCCTCTCTCCCCAAAACCAAGAATCGAAACGACTCGTTTCGTGAATCGCTGTGACCATGTCCTTCCACAACAAACGTCCGCTCCAGAGCAGCAACAACGTCAATATAGCTCCTCCGCCTCCGGCAACCACCGCCGGAAAAAATGGAGCAGCCAAAACTATCGAGGAAATGTACCAGAAGAAGAGCCAGCTGGAACACATCCTGCTCCGACCCGATACCTACATAGGATCCATAGAGAAACACACGCAGACTCTCTGGCTCTACGAAAACGACGAGATGGTGCACCGTTCGGTCACCTATGTCCCCGGACTCTACAAGATCTTCGATGAGATCTTGGTCACCGCCGCCGATAACAAGCAGAGAGATCCTTCTATGGACTCCCTCAAGGTCACCGTTGATGTGGAACGGAACTGTATTAGCGTCTGCAACAATGGCGATGGCGTTCCGGTGGAGATCCACCATGAGGAAAAGGTTTATGTCCCGGAGTTGATCTTTGGGCACCTTTTGACGAGCAGTAATTACGATGATACGGAGAAGAAAACTACCGGTGGAAGGAACGGGTATGGTGCTAAGCTCACGAATATATTCTCGACGGAGTTTGTGATCGAGACAGCTGATGGAAAGCGTCAGAAGAAGTATAAGCAGGTAAATTCTTATAAATGTATTCTGATTTAGGAATCTTTGTTTTTTGATTTGTAGGGCTTTTAGTGTCAACAAGGGATTTTAGAAAGGGGGAAATTAAGGGATCTTCGTTTCTTATCAGTGATAACTGATTAATTAATTGTATTCTGTATTTCGTTTTTAGTGTTCCCTTGATGAAATTAGATTTCATGAGTTTATAGCAACAAAGGATTTTTTATTATGATTGTGAGATCATTTGTGTCTTCTATTATTTTTTTCATGAGTTTTAGCCATTTGGAAGTTTGATAGTTTTAGTGCTTCGTGAGTAAATTGTTTGTTGTTGTCTTGAAGGTGTTCTCTAATAACATGGGGGAGAAAACAGAGCCAGTCATAACCAAGTGCAAGGAGGGTGAGAACTGGACCAAAGTGACGTTTAAGCCTGATTTAGGAAAATTCAACATGACCCATCTTGAAGATGATGTGGTTGCACTAATGAAGAAGAGAGTGATTGACATGGCTGGATGTCTTGGGAAGACTGTGAAGGTCGAACTGAATGGACGCCGGGTGCCTGTAAAGTCATTTCTGGACTATGTTGAACTTTACTTACAGTCTGCTCGCAAAGCTAGAGATGTTGCTCTCCCAAGGTTCTTTCAATGAACTTTTTTGGTAATGAAATCAATTTTATTATTTTGCAAATGGAATTTTTTTTGCTTATAGGATTTATCAAATTTTGTCAGGATTACAGAGAAGGTTAATGATAGATGGGAGATTTGTGTAAGTCTTAGTGATGGGCAGTTTCAACAGGTATTTGGAAATGTATTTTAATAGAAGTTTCATAATATCGTTTTTGTGGAATTGTGATTTTTTATTGACGGTTTTCTTTTCTTCCAGGTTAGCTTTGTAAATTCGATCGCTACAATTAAAGGTGGAACACATGTTGACTACATTACAAATCAGATCGCAAATCATGTTATGAATACTGTGAATAAGAAGAACAAGAATGCTAACGTCAAAGCTCATAATGTGAAGAACTATCTTTGGGTTTTTGTCAGTGCCCTTATTGACAACCCTGCATTTGATTCTCAAACAAAAGAAACTCTGACTATTCGTCCAAGCAGTTTTGGGTCGAAATGTGAACTTCCACCAGAATTCTTAAAGAAAGGTTGGTTAAGGGACCTTTTTTGTATAATATTCATTGATTTCAACTAAGTTCTTGAGCTTGGTTCTTATGTATAAAATATTTGTTCCAGTTGCAAAGTCTGGAATTGTGGATAGTCTTCTATCATGGGCGAATTTCAAGAATAATAAGGATTTAAAGAAGACAGATGGAACAAAAACAGAGAGGGTGCATAACATCAATAAGCTTGAGGATGCCAATGAAGCTGGAGGGAGGAATTCTGACAAATGCACCTTGATTCTGACAGAAGGAGATTCAGCCAAGGCTCTCGCAGTAAGTTGTTATACTTTATTTATTGATCATTTCATATTCTGTAAATATTTCTGGTTTGAAGTTTAAGAGTATTGGATTTGAATCATACAGATGGCAGGGCTTGCTGTTGTGGGTCGAGACCGTTATGGTGTTTTCCCCTTAAGAGGTAAATTACTCAATGTGAGGGAAGCCGGTGCTAATCAGGTTAGGGACAACGAGGAAATCAAGAACATCAAGAGAATCCTGGGGCTGCAGCAAAATAAGGAATACACTAGCGTCAAGTCCTTGAGATATGGTCATATGATGATAATGACAGATCAGGTTTGACATCTCAAGCACTTTACTCTTTTGGTTTCTTTTTCTGTTTAAATTACCAACAAGTTATATGTCTCATTTTCTCATCAATCAAATGAGATACATGTCTGACTTATATGTTGGTATAGGATCATGATGGTTCCCATATCAAGGGTCTGTTGATCAATTTCATTCATTCTTTCTGGCCATCTCTACTAAAGGTTCCATCCTTCTTAGTTGAGTTTATAACACCTATTGTGAAGGTTTGTCTGCTACTAATTAACTTATTTTACATTTCACAATTTGAAATTGATTGGAAAAAATTATTGAAGAACATCTGTAACTTTTGTCCCTTCAACTGCACAGGCAACTCACAAGAATGGGAAAGAACTAGCATTTTATACCATGCCAGAGTATGAGTCATGGAGGGAAAGTTTGAGGGGAAATGCAAGTGGATGGTCCATCAAGTACTATAAGGTCTGTATTTTTTACCTTGTTTCGAAGGAACAGCTAGAATTCTATAATTCTTCTAATCACAGGATTATTTGTTTTTACCTTGCTTATATCTTGTACTTTTAGGGGTTGGGAACAAGCACATCAAAGGAAGGAAGGGAGTATTTTCAGAATCTGGATAAGCACAAGAAAGATTTTCTTTGGGTAGATGACCAAGATGGGGCAGCAATTGAGCTTGCATTCAGTAAGAAGAAGATAGAAGAAAGGAAAAATTGGCTTCGGCAATTTGAGGTTGGTATATTCAATGATTCAACTATGCACTTGCGGTTTTGTAGAACCAAACGTAAATTAATCTTCTGGACTTTTGCAGCCTGGAACTCACCTTGATCAGAAGGAGAAGCTCATAAAATACAGTGACTTTGTTCACAAGGAACTTATATTGTTTTCCATGGCAGACCTGCAAAGATCTATCCCTTCAATGGTTGATGGTCTAAAGCCTGGTCAAAGGAAGATTCTATTCTGTTCTTTCAAAAGGAACTTTGTTAAAGAAGCAAAGGTTGCTCAGTTTTCTGGTTATGTATCTGAGCATTCAGCATACCACCATGGAGAGCAAAGTCTTGCCAGTACCATTATTGGAATGGCGCAGGATTATGTGGGTAGTAATAACATTAACTTTCTTCAACCAAATGGCCAGTTTGGCACTCGTAACTTGGTAAGGAAGATAAACCACATGTCCGCTCATTCATTGAAATGATGCTAAATATTGACACTATATGGGTTTCTTATTTACTTGTTATATAATTTGTCCCTTTTCAGGGTGGCAAAGATCATGCAAGTGCTCGTTACATATTTACTCGACTTTCACCAATTACAAGGTTCCTTTTCCCAAAGGATGATGACAAGCTTCTTGACTACTTGAATGAGGATGGACAATCCATTGAACCGACTTGGTATTATATTTTCTGCATAGCCAAGGATTTTATTTTAAAAAATTGGATGGAGATCAATTGCTGACTAATGGTTTCTGCTGTGTAGGTATATGCCAATTATTCCAACGGTTCTTGTCAATGGTAGTGAAGGTATTGGGACAGGGTGGAGTTCATACATTCCTAATTATAACCCAAGAGACATTGTTGCAAACATAAGGCGTTTGCTTAATGGTGATTCAATGGTGCCCATGGATCCATGGTATCGAGGATTCAAAGGAACTATCGAGAAAACTGTAAAGGAAGCTGGAATAAGCTACACTATAAGCGGAATATTGGAGGAAGTCAATGAGACAACAATCAGGGTAACTGAGCTGCCAATTCGTAGGTGGACTCAAGATTATAAGGAATTTCTTGAATCTATCTCTCAAGGGAACGACAAGGCCAAGGATCCTTTTATTGAGGTAAATAGATTCAAATCCTCAACAGTTACATTATTAATCGAAATGTTGGAGATATTCCTGTTTCTCAATGATATTATGGTGGTTGCAGGGTTTTGCACAGCATAGTGATCATATTACTGTAGATATCCGGGTCCACATGCCTGAAGAGAACCTGATGGCAGCCAAGCAAGAGGGCTTGCTAAAGAAATTTAAACTGACAACTACAATTAGCACAACTAACATGCACCTGTTTGATGCAAAAGGCGTGATTAAGAAATATGACACTCCAGAGCAAAGTAAGTGTGCATAATATTTCACTTGTATTAATATTATATTTGCTTTTTTATTATAGCCATACTTACTGTTGCATCTCCTGCAGTTCTTGAGGAATTTTTCCACCTAAGACTTGAATTTTATGAGAAAAGAAAGGTGAGTTTAGTAATAATTATTGAAAAATATACTCAGGTTCACATATTTTAGGCACTTTTACCCTGGGTATAGCTATTTACGAGTTCCTTTTTTTAATGCTTACAGAAAATACTACTCGATAACCTTGAAACGGAGTTGCTGAAATTGGAAAACAGGGTTAGGTTCATCCTTGGGGTTGTAAAGGGAGAGATCATTGTGAGCAATAGGAAGAGAGCTGATCTCTGCCTTGAGCTTCAACAGAAAGGTTTCACTCCTTTTCCAAAGAAAGCTAAATCTGTTGAGCCAGAGGTTGCTGGAGCCACTGATGATACAGAAGAAACAGAAGATAATACAAACTCTGAGGGAGTTCGTATTAGTGATTATGAATATCTATTGTCAATGACCATTGGAACATTGACCCTTGAAAAGGTCCAGGCTCTATGCGCTGAAAAGGATAAGCTTAATGGGGAAGTTGATGAGCTGAGAAAAGCAACTCCAAAATCTCTGTGGGAGAAAGATCTTGATGCTCTTGACAAGGAACTGGATGTATGATTCCAGAATAAACAATGCTTTATTAGTCTTTTAATATTATTCCTCAACATCTTTTCTGATATTCTGTGTCCTATTTCAGGAGCAAGACAAATATGATGCTCAAGCAGAGGATGCAAGGAAGAAACTGAAAAGCCAAGTTAACACTGGAGCCGCCACCAAATTTGCTAAAGCTCCCAAAAACCCTCGCAAGAATAATAATAAGGCCAACAATGCAGAAGCTGTTGTAGAAATGATGGAGACAACTTCTAGATCCACAATGGAAATGGGTAAACCTGGATTAATTAGTAGCTTGCTTTATATTACTTTATCTTCTTAATTTTTTAATTTAAATTTGTGGTGTACATTTGCATTTTGGCTGAGCTACTTGCTTTGCTTCTTCAGAGAAAGCTCCTGAGGTAGCGAAACCAAAAGGTCGAGGTCGACCAAAAAAAGCGCCTACTAAGAAGGTTTGCTCTAGTCCTGTATATTTCACCCCATCAGCACCAAAATAGAAAATAAATATATAATTTGCTCTATGGGCTCTATAAATGTTTTGGAGAAATCCTATATTTCTATATAAAACCCTGTACAGTGTCTCGCCCGACCTTATGTTTCTTTTTCTTTATAGCAAGAAAAAACCACAGTGGCTCTGGATGATGATGACGATGACGATGAAGTACTTGAACTGAAAGAACGACTTGCTGCCTACAATCTCGAGTCATCTCCTGATCGATCAGCAGGTACATGTTTGCATATCTAGACTATTGTCTGCGTTTGATGGCAATCTTAGGATTCGTTGTTCTAGCTCTGAAAAGCATTGTGAACTTGATGGCTGGCCGAGAGGCTTAACACAAAGGAAGAAGAGAAATAGACTAAAAGCCGGAGAAAAAATTGAAACTAATTTCATTCAACTGCAGCTACTAATTTACAGAAACAGAAAATACACATATAAGTCATTTTGACTGAACAATGGAGAGACATGTTCTCCCTACCTACTCTGTACAGCAAAATGTGGCCATTAATTTGCTGCAGTCTTTTTGAGTGCCAACTGCAATTTTCAATCCACAAAACAACATCGAAGCTTTCATTCTCATCTCTAAAAGTGTCACACCTTCTAACAGAAATAGTAATATGTAGGAAAACAAGAAAACAGAACATGCAAATGTGCTTTGGAATTTAACCATAAGTTCTTTATGGTTTTCTTTCCCTTTATTATTATTATTTTTTTTTTGTAATGATCTTTTATCTTTTACCTAAAGCTCTTTAAGTGTGAACTTGTAAGAAATACGATGGAAGTAATTGTTGCATAGCTAACTTTTTCTATGGTTCTTGATCTTTAAATTTAAATAATCAGACTATCATAAATATTTGCTTTCCTTGTTTCAACATCATCAATAGTTGTGTTAACCTAGCTTTTACTGTCACAGACATGGAAACTGAAGCACGACAAGTTCCGGTTCAAAAGAAAGAACCTACCAAGAGGGCTGCTGCACAAAAGAAAGCCTCGGTGACTGTTTCAACAATTTCAGATGATGAAGATGAGATAGCTGATGAAGACTTAATTTCAGATGATGATGAAGATGAGAATGCCGACGAAGAGTTCGAGCTAGAGACAGGAGGAGCAGCCAAGAAGGGAGGAAGAAAAGCTGCAGCAAATACCAAGGCATCCAAGCCCACTGCAGCGGCAAAGAAGAGAGGTGCAGCCAACAAGCAGCCTCAGACATTGGGTCAGAGGCTTGTAACTGAGATGTTAAAGCCTGCTGAAACTAATGGAATTTCACCAGAGAAGAAAGTGAGGAAGATAAGGGCTTCCCCATTCAACAAGAAAAGCAGTTCTGTGCTTGGCAAAGTTGCTGAGGAAGATGACGAGGCAACAGGAAGTGAAGACATTTCAGTCTCTCCTCTTACAATTGATGATACTGAACAAGTAATGGAAGTCCCAGCAACAAGAGCTAGACCCCAGAGAGCTAACCGCAGGCAGAAAAGGTATGTACTTAGTGACTCGGAGAGTGAGGTGGGTACTGATGATTCTGAGTTCGATGAAAATGAGGACTGAGATTTGTGTAGTTTAGTTTGAGTCTGACTGAAAATGATGAGATGGGAAATCTGTGCTTATTTCCTTTTGTATAGATTTATCATCAGGTTGTGGAATTTGTATTTGATTTTCATTAACATTAGCTTCTGTGCTTGTGTTCTTCTGAGACACCAATTCTGTCATCTTTCACCTCCAATTTTATTAAACAAATATTCTCATTTGCCATCACAATTAGGACATCTACAATCTCAAACTTTTAAAAATCCAAAATCTTCTTCCCTCTATAAATTCATCTTAAGGTTCGCATAGACGGCTAGAGGACAGCCTCGAATATGGTGAGAATTGTTGGGTTGTTATGTAGCTTTTTAGTAATTTGACTTTCTTTCGGGCATATGTATTTGCCTTAGTTATCAAATTTATTAATTAATTTTTTTATATCCAGTATAATATGGTAGTTTATTAATAATTGATAAATTAATAGACTTTTCAATTATAAAAAATAAATACAATCAAATAATATTATATCATTAAATAGCTTCGTTAATAAATTCAATTTTAATCGTATGGTTTAATAGTTAATTCATGGAGTACAAATAAGAGCTCGATTCACCAATGGTTGGTTCCTAATATATTGGTCCTAAAATTCTTTGCCCATTCAGGGAACTAAAGCCCAAATAATGAACCCAACCTCATGTTTAAGGAATAGCCTAAATAGCTCATGCAAGCCTACCCCACATAGTTTCACTATCATGGTGAGGGGTCGCAATTCATAGCATTGTTGACCAATGATGTGCAGACTGCATACAAGGGCTAATATATTTTTAATCCCTTTTCTTCTTATAATTAGTAATGTGGACGTTGACTTCATCATAAGTTAAAAGATTATCACATTCTAGTTTAATTTTCTTATAAGTTAACAAATTAAATAGATTCTTAAGTACTAGGCTACTGATGAATTGAAATATTAAAAATAAAAAGTTGTAATATTATTAATTAATAATAACTTTAACATTGTCTTTAATCGCTACCACCGTTGGGACGTTCAACCATAAAACTATTATTTTTTAATATGCAATAATTTTGAATTTTAATTTCCTGTAGGTAATGATTATTTAAAAGGAAAAAATAAAAAAATTCTCCGTACTTTTATTTAAAAAGACACATGGAGTTTCTTTTTTTTTTTTGGTAATAAACACATGGAGTTTCTTACTCATCACGATAAGAGGTAAAAAACAAAACATGCATGGATGGCGAATCGATTTTTAGCCAAGCAGATGCAAGGCTATTGTTTTTTTGGTTATTGAAAGAAAAGAGGTATACATGCATAAATCACAGTTAGGGGTCCCAAATCTCAATTTGTAAGCCAACCTTCAAAGTTGCGTGAGCATCATTGCTTTTTTGACAAATTAAAAATAAATTCTTTTTTGACAAATTTGGCTCTCTGTTTGCCTTTCGGCGGTTCGGCCCTACCCTTACACAGGTTTTAGTTTCGAAGCGATCTCTTGAGTCCTGGGTCATTAACTTTTTAATCAATGAATGAATCTAAGACAAGCAATTCCATTTCTCAATCGTAGTTTTTCCCAATTTTACTTTTCTTTTCTGGGACCTAAAGGAAATAAACTCAGTTCTACTTTGACTATATAATATATTCCACAGGTATTTCAAAAATTATGTAAAGTGAACAATATTTTGTGCCTAACCAGTCAAAAGGGTTTAGATCAAGGCATTTTTCATGAATAGTTATTTGCACTCTTCAAAGTTTCAACAGTATTACACCAATAAAAAAAATAGTCAAGATACCATTGTAGTATGCCTGGACTGAGCTATAAAATGCGAAAGAGAAATTGGGTCATATTAGCATTTTAAAAATGTGAGAATTGTTTTAAATGTGTGATAGTATGTATGGTTATGGTAATTTGAGGGTAGGTTCAATGTTCATATTGAAGTACTGAGGTTTGAAGCCTAGGATAATCTATGTAAAGCTATATTATAGACCTTACTTTGCTTTAAAAAATCATAATGATAATCAAATGGATACGTGCAAAACAAATTTCAAGAATACAATCAAATTTGTTTTCCCGGAATATTTTGTCATAATAAAATTCAAACTAGATATAACAGATCATGCAGTGCAACTTTTTTCAGCTGATCCTAAGCTGATTCACCAGCCTCAAAAAAAGCACAATCTCAAACACTGCAGTAAAATCACATTACGAGACAACATATTATCAATAAATACTCTATCAGATTGCTTCCATAATAAATTGGAACTGTTTTTATAACATAAAGAGATGTTGCTGTTCTGTACAGATTCTGGTTAGCGATTCAAAAGCTAAAACAACAGAAACAATTTTGAAAAACAAAAAATAAAAAATAAAAACTACAGATCAAGAACTACATATCACAACCATAGAATTACATCGTTACATATGGTTTTGGCACTGAAGGGAATGTTACCTGGAAGATAATAATTCTAGGGAAAAATTTTGTTAATCTGGCAGTCACATTGCAAGGTTCTGCTTTGTAGCTTCCATTTTTAATAACAAATCTTTGATATCTGCTTCCATTCTCATTTTCATAGTGAAGTATTCACGGTGTGCTCGTTCTAAATTCTGGAGCTCTTCCAATTTTTGTCTTCGCATTTCCTCAGCCTCAACCAAACGCAGCTTTGCAATTCTACTTGTATACTCTTCTTCAATCTTTTCATTCTTTGCAATGGCTATACGTTTCAGTCCTTCAGCTTCTCTTCTTGCATCATCCGCCCGAGACTGGAACATTTTAGCCTCTGCATGTTTAATTCTCACAATGCTCTCCAATTCATCAAAAAGAGGTTCCTTTTGAGAACTTGTTTGCAAGTCCAAGTCCACAATACGTTTTTCGTTTCGGTCATAGCTGTAGCTAGGAAGTAAACTAGTAGCTATTTCCAACTGAGGGACCTTTTCTGAAAAGACAGACTTTAGCCACGTTGCTTCCTGACTGGGTCCACCAGTCCCATTGTTCCCCTTGCCATGTTCCTTCCCAGATGAAATTGGTGCTTTGCTCAACTTGGAAGAATCACCATCTGCAACGACAAGTGAAAGATGCAATTAAAACCTCATGATTCAGTTTAAATAAATAATATCAAAACATTAGAATTTTAATTTGACGGGAGACATGAAATAAAAATGGTATAAAAGTCATGCTACAACCCATTTCTCAAACCTCTCAATTTCAATCCCGATTCCCAAAATGCTAAAAACCAGAAGCAAGCAGAGTGTTGCTGCCTAGAAAGCAGGAAATAAAGCTACATACTCAAGATTCATATGGCAAGTGCAATGGTTTTATTAACTCCAAAATATGATATGCTTGTATGTAAAAAAAAAAGTCTTTAAAGTAGCATTGTAATTGATTCAAAGTTTACTTAAATTGATTTTACTATATAGAAAAAAATTGTCAATAGTCTTAAAGAACTGCAATAGAAGCTAAATAATATCACAATTCGTACTTACCTTATAAATTTGAATATAAAATGTGTGACTAGCAAGCATACCAAACACGTTTGTCCACATGGTAAATTCTTACATATATAAGGCTAGGAATTGAATAAACAAGAAAGAAATTTTGTTCAAGAAAATAGATTATTACCAGTCAGGAAAGCCATGATATGAGCGTAAACCTCAGTGAGTTCAGACTTGATTGCCAATCTTGCCAACATATGGCCAGCAATTTCATGAAGTCGTTTCCCTCTTAAGTCCTTACTCCCAACGAAAATTCTCTTGACATATTCAAGTTCCTTGGAAAATGTTTCAGCTGTCCAGTCCTTTGCAAAATTTTGAAAAACCTCCTTCACAAAGCCAAACATCTCAGAAGGATGATCACATGCAACGCAATGAAATTGCATCTCAGATGATCCTTGTGCTCCAGCTGCACTGCGTCCGTTTCTTATATAAGATTCCCGTAACCCACAATCTGTGTGGCACCAATGAAGACAGACATCACACCCAACCCAACTACAAGTATTGGACGCCATGTCAAATTTTGAGCACACAAGGCACATACAAGCACTGCAAAAACCATTCTTTTGCACACAAACCTTGCATTCGCATTCATCCACCGGCACAGCACTCCGACAAGCAAGATTTCTGCATCTTAAATTGAGGAAAACCTCAGCCAAATGAGAAGACGAAACACTGTTTGCTTGCTGAAGAAAATCTGGTAAAGCAGTCTTCAGAGCAGCCAAGATTTCCAATTGAGCGCGATGGGATTTCTGTAGCATCTCCAAGGTTATATCAGACCTGTCTTGCAAAGCTTTCTGGATTACAGATATTTGCCCACGCTTATCCGGATTCAACAATATCTCACGGATGCTTTCCTTCAGACATGCTAAGGATTGTCCTGTCATTTCATGAAATTTCCTAGCCATTGTATGTATTGGCTCTGATACTATCCGGGCTATCACTGTCTCAACAAATTCAGCCCCACCAATGAGAAAATTTTCATGTTCCTTCATGCTGCTACTCCTATATAAGCTACCACTACTTTTCTCCCTCATTACTCTCTTCCTCTCAAAGCTATAATTTGATCCCATTTCATGAGACCCAACACTATGAGAAGGCGACCGCGCATCATCATGGTGCCTCGACTGTCCACCTGACAGCTGCTTATGGAGGCTCAGCTGCCTTTCCAATCCATTGGCCATTTTGGAGCTTCCTTCAGGAATCTTAGTATGTTGCCCTTGCACAGGCTGACCATTTGAAATGGCTTGAGACTGTTGACTGTTACCATTTCCATTCATCAAGATTCTTTGGTACAGAGGAACTTCCTTCTGCTTAGCCTCATTTTGAGCAAGTGCCTGCCAATCGATCCCCTGAAAAATGGGACGACTTTTCACTGATTGTTCAAAGTTGTCCATGGAATTCTGCGTCAGAGAGCAACTTGGGTTGTGATAAAATGACTGGGAACCTGAAAAAGACATCGATGGAGTAAATCCATCCGAATTAGTAAGAAATGTGTTGTTGCTCAAGGACTGAACACTCCTCGCTTGACCTGGAGAACCAGGAGCTGCACCAATAGGTAAGAGAACATTAGGCAAGCTAAGAGAAAGATCAAGTGGCTCAAGTCCTAGCTGTTCGCTGGTTTGCATATTAACACCAGATTGCTCAGCTTTGACATGTCTTCTAACAGGAGAGCTGCTAAACAATTCAAAACCTCTTGTACTTGGTCCTTCCATATAACTGTCCCTGCAACTTAAAAGATCTCTAGGTTCTCTTTCAATCCATTCACCACCATCTGTAGAATCTGCAACATGGGTGGTGGGTGTAAAAGCCAAGCTTTTCCCTTTGTCCTTAAAACTCAGTGCCAAACCATCTGTTTCCTTTGCCTTTTCCTCTTCAGACTCTCCATTTTCTTCCATGGCTTCCATATCCAAGTCCCTATCTTCTTCATCCTCAGCCTTGACTTCAAGATCTATTCCAATATCCTGCTTAGATTCCCCCTCTTCCAGTTGCACTTTCTCTTCCTCAACTGTACCCTTTCCCGTTTCCTCGCATTCATCACCATGCCTGAAACCTTCTCCTTCCCTTTCTCCTTCCCTCTCGCCATCTTCGTTATCGGCTTGGATCCCGACTCCAGACCTACTAGTATGCGATTCATTAATTATGCTTCTATCACGATTAGGCATCTCATTCTCAGCTACTTGGTTTTCCACATCTTTTCCTTCAAAAGCACTTTCACCATTTCTATCCTCTTCTTCCTTGCTCAAAGACTTATCTTTCTCCACCTCTTCCTTGCTCAATAACTTATTTTTATCCTCCATATCCGTCTTCATTTCCTTAGCCAGGCACTCATTCTCTATCTTCCTATCAGCAGTTGCATCAACCGGCACTTCTGCCGCTTCGGCTTCAACCTCTGGAACCGTTTCGTGTTCGGGTTTGCGTTCAAGTTCAGGCTCAGGCTCAGGCTCAGGCTCCAGCTCTCCTTCCTCCATTTCACTGCTACTCCCACTTTCAACCTGTTGAACCTCTTCGTTCTTTTTCACCTCAACGCTCTTCGATTGCTCGCTCCCAACCGAATCCTTAGACCAAGTAGGTGATTTGGACTTGGACTTGGACATCGATTTCCCATCTCTGAATCCCCTGTTCGGAGACCTAACCCTAGATTGTTCACTCCCTGAATCCTTCGAATTCGACCAAGACGGCGACTTTACGTCCCGAAATCCCTTCCCTCTCTCCTCCAATCTACTACTCCTGATGCCTCCTCCTTCCTCGAACTCCTTATTCCCAAATCTTCGCCATGACGAAACACTCCCTTCTCGCCGAGACCTGTCACGCTCCGATCGAAATCCTTTCGGGAATTCCCTCCTCGACACACAAAAGCTTTCCGACCGATGCATCAAACTCCGATCATACCCTCTACTCTCTCCTCCACCACCACCATCTCTGTACCTATCAAACCCTTTTCTCCGATCGAAGCCATCGAAATCGTGATCCGCTGTTCGCTTCCGCACTGTCCTCGACCCTTCTCGATCGTCGTCCACCAACCGCTCTCGGTCATACCTAACCGCCGCTGCCGCAGCGGAAGCCGAAGATGCCGACGACGAAGATAACAACCCCTTCCTTGCGCTCTCCGACTTGTAGTAAAAGTTCCGGTGAGAAGACAACGATGACCTACTCGGATTCGGATTCGGATTCGGGCTCGGATCTTTCCCGTACGAATCAAGATCGTCGCTGGATCTCAACCTCTTCATTTCTCGAACCCCTTAAACCCTCCAAAATATATATATATATATATATATTCAAATAAAATCTATTCAGGGTCGAAACTTTTTCGGTGCCCTAGCTTCCAGATTGAGGTGGCTTTGTTCAAGGCGTCACCGGTAACCGGAAAGATGTCGAGAATGCGAACCGGCGGAAAATGAGTACAGTGCAAACTTTGCAAATGGCGGAAGACATAATTGGAAATATCAAAAAAATTAATTAAAAAAGAAAACTTGGTTAGGTTTTTGGTGTTATCTCAGTCAACGCAGCTTAACTACTGAGTGAAGAGAAAGAGAGAGAGTTGAATACGCAAAGTGCGTGGAACGCATAGAGAGTTAAGACTTTGTTTGGGGAGAAGAGAAGTGTCTGAATGTTAAAGCAAAAGCCGGAGGAAGACGAGGAGGAAGGATGCGTATGACACCCTGGGTGCACGGTAGATTTGGTGCTCTTTTTCTATGGACTTCTTTTTCTTTTTCTTTTTCTTTTTCTTTTTTTTTTGGCCTTTTCGGTGGGTTTAGGTTATCTACGGTTGATAGTACAAAAATTCAAGTGTGGTTGTTACCCTTTTTTTTTTGAATAATTATTTTACAATCTTGACCCAAAACAATAAAAAAAGTAACTGTTTTATAATTCATCGTTTTTCTTGTTTTATTAAAATTTAAAACGTTGATTGTGTTTTTATCATTTACTATGTTAATATTCGATTCTCATTTATTTTCAAAACATGGGGTAATTACTATTATAATCCTTTACTATGTGAAAAAAAAAAAAACAATGTTTATTTTAATGAGCAATAAGTAAAAGTGGTATTAATCTTCATAATAAACAAATTTTATTTTATTTTAACATAGTAAAAGTGGAATTAATTCATTCATTTTATATTAGGAATAGAAACTTAAAACATTGTAGAAAAACATTTTTTGGAGTAACACAAAGCATATCACCGGCACCTAATAAGCCAAATATGCAAATTGGTCTCTTCGTAATAATAAAAACATTATTAAACTCTCATTAACATTGTTGGACCAACTTCTTTATTATATTCAGTATGACAAATAGTCCATATTGGCTTCGTTAATTTGCTTATAATATATGATGTGCACTTGTGCATCTTTAAATAAATCAATCTCAGTCCTACAACGTGCATATAGTTTCAACCTTCACTAAACCAACTTCTCTATAATTTAAAAATAATTTGTCAAATTGTGAAGAAAAATCGCAAATGAAAATCATTTATTAGAAGAGGATTTTTCATTTTCCAACTAACTTGTCTATAATTTAAAATGAATTTCAAATTAAACAAATGAAATAAAGATTTTGCTTTTCTATTCTTAATTTTGTTTAATTTGTTTATGATAAATAATAGTTAAAATTTATTAGACAAATAAGTTAACGATAAAAATTAAAAAAATTAAAAAACAAATAAAAATTAAACACAATTTAAATTTTTTAAATCTATAATTGTTTAAAATATCTAATAAATTATAAATACTGTTTCTAAAACTTAACATAAACAAATTAAATACAATTAAATAAAAAAATTAACCATATACTAAGCGATCCTTAATCTTTATTTTTCTAAGTAAAATTTTATTTAACATAATTTTTGTTCATCATTATAAATTTTTTTCTTCTTTAAATGTGCTTGATGAAAAACGTATTATTTGCTTTCATTTGATCTCTTATAAGAGTTTGAAACAATTTAAAAACTTGTTTGCATTTGCCTTTAAACAGTTTCTAACTTTTAAAAATTGTTATGACTATTGCGTCCTTGAACAACTACGTGGCATGATATGATAGGATTTTTATATTCAGACTTCATGGAGCCTCTAACAGTCATGCCGTGTGACTTTTTAATAAAACGACATTGTTTTGCAATTGGCCAGCTGCGGCAGCTGAGTTGTCAGTAGTCAGATCGCATTTTTGTTATTAAAATCGATGAAAGATCAACGTATATATAAGTACACAAAGTAATTACACTCACAATCTTGACCCTCCACGTGTTAAATCATATTTAATTCTCCCACATGTGTCGGTAGAAGATGGCAGGCTTTTCAGTACACAAAGAAAGATAAAAAAACACAGACGTTTTGACTCTTCCTTGGACTTTTGACGTCACAACATTACTCAAAAATTTGACTCTTCTCTCTTCTGTGCTAATTATTTAATGAATGTTTCAGAAAAAGTAAGGGTGGAGATTCTTTTTGGGGGTTAAAAATCTAAAGGTGGAGATTGAGTTTGGACATTTGGTCTGGATCATAGCTAGACTTACCATTTGGGATGAGATTCAAAGATCTATCTTATTCGTAATACGTGTCGGATAAGGGAGAGACTAACAGACAAGATCAAGGAAGATAAATTAGAGTCCAAAGTTTTTGATAATTCAATTGGGTCCTCCATTAAAGCTTAGAAACAAAGGGAAATAGTCCTGTTCTTCTAGTCCTGTGGTCAAGTGGATGAATTATATCCTCGTTCGAAAATATATGGACACAACAAAAAAAAGAAACAAAGGGAAATAATTCACTTTTTGACTCAGAAAGACCCTTCAAAGTCCATGAGGAGGCAGAAGGGAATTTTAAATCTTTTAACCTTTGAGAATATTCTCTTAGCTTAGGCCTTGTTTCTCTTAAGAATCTCTAATGAACACATTGGAATCTTTGTTTTGACTTCTTAATAATGAACACAATTAAACATATACTATTTTATTTTTGCCTCCTAAATAATTTCAAAGGAAATAAGAAAATTAAGCCACTCATCAAATATTAGCTTTGAGCCATGATAATAGGACTTACACTTTTGTCCTCTTTGTGATAATTCAAATGGTTATCAAACAAGGGTTCTTAATTTCAAATAAAATGGTCCATGGAGAAAAATGAAGTGCTAGAATTTGTTGTGAAATGGAATTATTTGAGGAAATAACATAAATTTAGAGCTTATTTCCAAAATCGAAACATAGAGAAGAGATTTCAAAAATAGCCATGTTGTTTTGTCCAAACAAGCATTTACAGTGACAGTCTTATCCATTCCCTTTACAAATACCAAAGGTTAATATCTACTTGCCGCTGAAAGATATTTTCTATCTTATATTATTTTTCGGTCATCTTCTTTCCAATGATAAAGTCAAGCACAACAGAAGCTCTCCTCGACAATCCATGAACTGAATCATCTTCTTCTCTAAATCAACCCTCAAACATCCTTAAATTCCACCATTTTTCAAAACCTTGATCATCTGTATTGCTTCTATGGCTGCTGCTCTGTCACTTGGTCATTATTTTCAGAGCAAAAACAGACTCATATCGGAGTTCAAGGACAGATGCAGACCCAGAAATCTGATTCTCTTATGTTGCCAAAGCCGTGAACCTATTGATACTACAGAGGAAAGAAAAAAGAAACAGAAAGAAAAACAATCATCGTTGCCGTTCTTTGTGGGTTTTGGAAAGTTGGGAAAGTGTTTGAAGGAGAATTTGAGTCCACAAAAAAAGGGTGATTGGAAGGATTTGACATTGATGAGCTTATCGTTCGCTGTTTATGTGTATATATCTCAAAAGATAGTCTGTGCTTACTTTGCTTGGATGTCCATGCCTAGAACACCGTGGTAGATACTTCTAGGCGAAGTGGGAGTCTCTTTCCCCATTTCATTTTTTCCTTTTCTGAATAAAAAGTTGATGTTTTTGTATTGATATGATATCCACAGGGCTTGCTATATTTGCAATATAAAATTTAGATTACATTTTGTCATTTTGCTAGTCTAAGGAGCTGTAAACTTTGGGATGACTATTTTTAACAGAGCAACTACAATTTTTACAAAACAAAAAATAAAACGGGTTTTAAATGGATGAATCTTACGAATACAATCTAATGAGAAGCAGGATAATACTACTGTTTATCTTTTTCAGTGAGCTTAAATCTTCAACTGCAGTAGACAGCAAGAATTAAAACTGATTAGAGCCATAGTCAAGGATGAAAATCCATTTATAATTGCACAAGAAAATGAAGTACACAGAATAGTTCATTGAAATTCTAATGAAAAAGAAAAACCCTCTCCCCAACAACGTAGAGACATGGGTCTTTGATACACTCACTGGCCTAAGGATCCTTCATAGACATATTTTAGGTATCCTTCATTCCTATTGCCAAAGCACTTGACAGCTGGTTGACTTCCAAGACCACAAACTCATTCAGAAAGTCTTTACTGTTATTTAAGGATGCTAACTTGATGCATAGTTTTCATCACTCTTGTTGCTCAAAAGCTTTTACTAGTCTGATTTCTGCCTTTGGAGCCTAAACTGGCGATAGAATAGTGACAAAAACCATTGCCAAATCACGATCAGCCAATTAGTTTGCTCCGGTTTTGGTTCTGGCCTTGGACCAAAAATCCCCGTGTAAATCTCCTTTTGCTTCTGATAGAGAGCCTTGTCATGATCAGCGAGTAAACGTAACTCCCTGGTGATTGCTTTGTCTTCAGGAGCATATTTACGTGCCTTTAGGAAGTCTTCTCGTGCAGTATCAGTCTGCCCAAGCTCTGCCCTGGCCTTTCCTCTCCTGAAAAGTGCTTTAACATTGTTTTCCTCCTCTGACAACACCTGTGAGCTCATCATTTGATTGAAGTGAACATAGAGATCTCAAAGGTCACCACATTCATGGATATAAATTAACAATGAAAAACTTAAATGACTTCAAAAGCAATATACCATGTACTAAATAATTCAACACCTTAACCTCAACTTCATTCAGAATTGGACAAACAATACATTTTACATAAAGAATCCAAGCTATAGATAATAGATGGGACACAGAAATGGGATTTTGAATTATTAAAAATAACTATAGGTGATGGCAAGCCTTCATTGGCTCCATTAAATAAAATTGCTAAGAAGTCAACCCAAACATGAGGTGAAAGAAAATTTTCCATCTTCTTTTCATTAATTGAAAGGATCTGCATCTTTAAAATTCTCAAACGAGCTCCATGATTACTGTACTTCCCAGCATATAAAGATGAACATTACAGTCACAGTGCATTAAACAAAAGGAAATTATATGGCAGTAATATAATATATATACTCACAATGCCGCATTGTGCAATGGCTTCTTCATAGCGCTTGAGCTTGATTAAACTTGCTGCAATGTTAAGGTGGCAAGGATTCTTAACGGCCAGAGCCATGTCCCGATATTTTCCAAACAACTGGAACATGAAGTCATCATTCATATATGCTATAGCCTGATGTTGAAAGGAAAGGGGGGGAAAAAATTAAATAAATAAATACAGGGGGAGGAAGAAAAAACAAAAGAACACACTGAAGAACTCAAGAAAAGGAAATGAAGAAAAGGAATGTAAACAAACACAAGTATAAACATAGAATAACAGAGTAATATCTAAGGAACATAAGTGTGTAACCATTTCATACTGTTGCATAGCCTCTTCTAGTTTTTCTTCCTTAAACAAAGCATTTCCATCCATCTTTCTCCTATCTGCAGCTCCGATCCTTTCCTCAACAGTCATGTCACCGCGAGCTTTCCCCTGTCAATGAAGTCAAGCCTATAAATCTTTTACATCTGCACACTTACTTGGGAATTAATTAAGTGCAAGAAACCTACTTCTTTGGTTTCATCAAATCCAATAAGCTCAACTTCATATATTATATCAGCCATGGGTGGAACATTTGGGAAAGAAAAGTTTCCTTCTTCTCCATACCCTAATTCCCAGCCTACATGTAACAGAGAGCGCTCACCAGACTTCATGCTGGATATACCAATAGCCAAGCCAGACATTTCTTTCTTCTCTGTTTGTAGAAACAAATTATTACCATCCAGAAAGGCTGTCTATCCATTTAAGTAAAGCAAATACGATCAAGTACCACTAATGTACATTTTAAAATAATGGACCAAGAAATTATCCGAAACAACTATGCTAAATGAAAATCAAATGCTAGTTATAGTTGGACCACGTCAGAATTCATTACAGAGACATCTTCTAAATATTGAAACCAAATTAAAATCAGCTAGGCAGACACCTTTCCCTAAAACCATTTCAACTGGTCGCTGTTCCTGCCATGTGTCTTCAAACTTATGCTGCGTGCTCTCAGTCCATGCCCTGTAATGCACTATTGTACATAAAAAGTCAGCAACATAACAAAGAAAGAATGATAACTTCACATATAAATAAATTTACAATAAAATAATTATACAAGAAAAACAGAATTAAATGTCCCCAAAATTTAATATTAACTTCATGACAAAAGCAATTTCTAGTTTAACTATTGCATGATGCTAAGAGTATGAGGTCTCACAACATAGATAAAGAACCAGGAGCATTCTCAACACTTTGAAGCCTAGCATTCTGATTTGGGATTCCATAAATCTTGTTGAAGTATTCCATGTTATTATTTAAGCCTGGTAGCCCAATTAAGAATTCCACAAATTATTGTGGTCAGCCATTGTCCTACACTTATCAACACCCTTAGACAACCAAAATTTTATCTAAGAGAATTTTCATTTAAGTTACAATAAGATGCTGGCTAAAGCAATCTAATTTAATTGAGACACTTTCTATACCAAAGAGTAGACACTTCAAACAAAAAGAAATATTTAGACCAGGACAATTCATATATCCAAGTTTACTTGCAAGATAGTGGTAGCTCCAGATTACTATCTGTAAATGATATTATTTTACAAAAATATGAACATGTCAAGTTCTGGATTCCCAACTTGTATACACAATAAAAGCAAAAAGGGAGGTAGAAATATAGATGATCAAGGTTAACAAGATATGCAACTATCTAGTACTTACAGAAGCAAGTCGAATATTTGGACGGTTTCTGACCATGACCTTCTTTAATGATTTGCTTTGTAACTTTCTCTTGAAGAATTTCCACTGCCGAATCAACTTTTGGGGGTCCATTAGCATCTTGAGGAGGCTCCCCGTGATCAAATGCAGCATTTTCAGTCACTATTTCATTTTCATCATCTTAACAATACAAGATACAGATACTCATTAGTTCTATGAGGTTTCTTTTTCAAATTCATAAAATTTACCATAGAAATCATAATGAACATGTGCCTATTAAGAAATACTTCCACAGTCACAAGAAGCGAAGAAAAGAATAGTGTTTTCTTTCCCCATTAGATATGCCAGCAATCATGAGAAGTAGAACTACAAGATATTCAAATTTGACTCGCTCTCACATGGAAAATCTAGTTCATATGTATTATGTTACCCATCTAAATTCTAAAATTAGAAATAAAGCAACATACTTCATCAGCTAGAGTCTGGTTTCTCTTTCCGTTGAAAGCGAAACCTTAAAAATGGCGGCAAATTTTCTCAATGAATTGTATGCCCTTTAACTTGAATTTTGAGTAAGCTCCAAAATACGAGCATTTCACGAATCTAAAATGAAGGTCAAATAAAGAAAAATTACCAAGCGATTGACTTTGCTTCTCCTGAGCATCCTCCATTGTTCCAAAATCTCATAAACCCAGTGGGTTTCACCAAATTTCTTTAAAACCTCAGAAAATCTAAATCAGCCCACAGTTATAACGTTTCCATTGTAAGTTGAAAACAAAAGCCAAAAGTAAAAAAAAGTAATATTTTTTTCTAGATGGAAGAAGCAACTGAAACCAAAGCTGACTGCCCATAAGACTGATAAACAATTCCATCGAAACCATAATCAATTCATTTGGCTGGTAACTTAAAAGTTCGGAATTGTTAAAACAAAATAAAAATGAAGCGAGAAACTTGATTCGATTAACCTTGTAGTGAACCAATTAGCTAAGCCGACTTCATTTCTTAGAAAAAGAAGAGCAACATAAAATCGTTATAATACTCCAAAAAAAAAAATTATTTTCGAAATTACTTTTACATTCCCTCAAATTTTCTCGGGAACCAAATGGAAAATGAGAAAAAAAAAAATGGAAAATGTTAGATCGTCTTACAGTGGCGAGCTGTGAGATCTGAGAGCTTACAGAGTTTCGCTTCACGATTTTGGGAGAACGCCAGAGAGTTTGTTGATTTTCAACGTTCGAAGAAGTTTCGAGAGAGAGTAAAAGTCGTTCAGTCTAGGCGAAAAGCACTAGGCAAAATCTTTTATTTTCTATTTAATTGGAGCGAGAAAAATAAAATTGCTGGAGACAAAATAAATAAAAAATTAAAAAATACAAAAAGGCGAAGTATGATTAAAAGAAAATTTGTTGAATCACGTGCTACGTGACAGATAATATTCAAGTTAGTATTATATTTCAAATTAATTAATATCATTTTTATTTTATTTTTTAGCTTGAAATTAATCCCTTTGGCTATGAGCCTATGATAAATTCTCCACTTATCTTTGCATTATATATATATATATTTCTATTTTGGTAAACCATTTTGCTCTAGTTCACTTATTATGTCTTTATAATATTCTAGGAACGGCAACCATTATAGTATGTCCATTGATTATGGAAAATTGTTGTGAACTATGAGTTTTTAGTATTAGAAAATAACGAACTTCGTAGCCATAGTAAGTTTTTTTTTTAATTTTTTTCATAGCCTCATAAGAAAATTTCCTATCTCTTTTTATTTTATTTTATTTATTATTTACTATTTATTTTTCTTTCAAGTTAATTAATAGATGGGATAAAAATGTGGCAATTTGAAAATGGGAGCTGAACTTAAAAGCTCTCAACAGCCAACAAAGACATATTTCTTACCTAATTTCCAAGTATGAATTTTAACAGAAAAAGCAAACTTTAAGATGCATTCTATGAACTTTTACAACCAAATTATGAAATAGAGATGCAGAAAAAAAATTGTGAAAGACCTGTCTGTGTGAGCAAGCTATTAGTTATATTCTGTAGGGTGTGGTTTGGCTATTTCCTATAGAAGCAAACACCAGAAATGCATGAAAACCTGCACTTTCTTCCTCATTTACGTTTTTTTTTTTTAAATAACATTTTTCAAACTTATCTTCTAACCAAAAAGAAAGAAAAGAAAAGATGTCTTTACAGACTCCTCACATCACAAGGAATGTAATCCCAATCACTGAAAACAAGGAAAGAAGCCTATACTCAACCCAGTAGCACACAATGGAGGGTACAATGCTCCAAATTTCACAATAAACAAAAAAAAATGTGGAAGGGAGCCAATAATATTAAGGCTCCTAGTAATAAAAAATAAAATGCAAAATGGATGGAAGCATTGGATTCACTAACTGGCAAAGATATTATAAATGTTGAAACACTACAAAAATTTGCAAAATTTCGATGGCAGCCAGTGCCAGTCTAATGAGAATTTGACATACTACCTGCGAACTTTAGCCTCTGTCCTCGGTTCAAGACAAAACTTACTTGTTATAGGGTCTACTATCCCTTCTCTACATGTTAGCAACCAGCTGCCTTCAAAAAGTTATCATAAGGGCTCGCTGCTGGTAGCTGAAAGAACTGAGGATTATACTGGTAGTCAGTTGCACAATGCATCGGACCTGTGCTGATGAATGGATTGGTTGGTTTAGGTTGGAAGTTTGAAACAAGGACTATATTTCCAGTCTGCAGCTCCTGATGGAATTCAGTATTAGATCAATTTGCCAAAAAGAAAAAAATGAACTAAAGGAGAGCTGAGTTAGAATTATAACTAGATGTGTGTGTGACCATATGACATCTGAAGAAGTAATTTCATTGTTTTGCTAAAAGTTATTATATGGAATATCTTAAGCTTCTGAGAGAAATAAACAAAAGCAGGAAATAACAGATTAAAATTTTGAATTCAATGTCTGATGAAGGAAGTACCGTAGGAAAACCCGGTTGGACAATGGAAGATGAAACAATCTCTTTTTCCTGGTTGGAATCATGAGAAGAATAGGTAATTAAATTGTCTGGTCTCTGTTGACCCATGAAAGTGGACAACTTTTGCTGCTTTACCTTCCGAAGGGCCTCACAATGGCCAGCCATTTCCTTGTATGGCATGTCATGTGCTGTTGAGACCGACAATCTTCCTACCTGATTTGTTGTCTCCACCACCTGCAAACATACCAATAAAACCATGTATAAGGGTAAGAAAAGTTAACTGTCAGTCAAATAGTTCTGAGGAAGACAAAGAAGACAAAGAAGAAGCCTTCAACATGTTTTATTATCGTAATTAGCAAAAAGATTTCCCACATACTGAATCTAAAAGCTCGTCAACGCTTAGAAGGTTTTGAGGTTCCAGGAAATGCATTGTGCCATTATCAGTTTGACTTGCATTGGGTAAAACATCATCCTCAACAATGAGCAATGGTGGCTCAACCTGCAAAAGGACACAATTATGTAAAAGATGTGCTTAGTTTATTGAAGAGGAAAAACACAGAAAGGTGTAAGCAACTAACCATATCAGGAGACACACTATTTTTTAATATATATTGGTAGATCTGTCCTGGTGTATCCATGAATAATTGAGCTCCCAATGGACATACATCATCAGGTAAAAAATTATTTTCTAACTTGTCTCTTATTGTTGCGGACTCCTGCAGCCAAAAAAATACAGAGTTAGCGTCAAACTCATATTAAGCAACGTACTAGAAACACTCCATGCATCAAGAGGGCAGTGGATGATTACATCTGGTGATTTTCCCAGATTTTGCACTATCATATTAGCAAATGCTTCCTTTGATTTGATTTCAGTTAGTTGTATTGCTGAAAGTGACTTCATAGCTTCCTTATCATCTTCTTTTGACCCATAAGTTAATTGACCTGATCCAGTATTAACAGCCTTTAACTTGCAATCATCAACCAACCGCAGATGTGGATCAGCCTGATACAAAGTCATAAGAGTCTAAAGATTAGTAGGACGTGATATTATCTTCTTTTACAACTTTCAAGTTTCATGTGTGATTGTCACCAAAACAAAAAAAAAAGTTTCATGCGCGACAGTCATTTGACAATACTTTTCTTCCTCCACAACATGGACAAGTACATTGCATCAATAAAATAAAGAAGATATCAAAAGTTCACATTCAAAAAGTTTAAGTAGAAATTCAAATCCTTTATGGTAAGATCAGTGAAGTACATAAAAGCCAATCGGAAAACAGATCCTAAAAACACTGTTACACCTACTGTTTCATTTGTTAGTACAGCTTTAGCACGAGAAACAAGAGGGATGATGCTGTAGACTTTTGATGAGAAGATTATCATAAATATTGCCAAGGTGAAGAGGGATCTGCGGCATGATGGTTGCAGATGGCCTGCATGCACGAAATTCTTTAGGAAAAGGCATTCCAAGACTACTACACTAAGACACATTTAGAAGATTGGCATACTTTGACACAGTTTGTATCAGATTATAGGACAGTTGCATTTTATCATGCTTCTTCTACAATAAATAAACCATCAAATTTGCTTGTACGTTGGGATATAAGGCCTACCTCCTTCACCAAGGGTTATGTTCCTTAAGGAAAATGAAAGCTGGAAACTTCGAATTAAGGTATCTTGACCTGAGTTCTGCATTACACAATGAAGTATAGCAATAAACACAAACGATAATTCAGGGAAAAGATAAATTGATTATCTAAGGAAAAAGGCTAGGAAAATAATGTAATTATAAAAACTTCGACATGCCAAGAATGGAAAATGTACCTTAGACCGGGCATATAACAACACCAGGCTGTAGGTATGAGCAATTGCTTCATAATTTTCTGGTTTATTTAAGGGAGAAATGGATTGTGCCCATATTGATGAAAGCAGAAGGGTAATCTGACGGCTACTCAATCTGAGGGTAATTGTCTGCATATATTTAAGAGGAAATTGTTCATGCATGATAAAGATCTAGTAGCATCAAATGCAGCATTGCATACATGTAGTTCTTAAAATGTCAGGGCTGCAAGGAGTAAAGATGCATACTGGTTCTTTTTCTGTAACAATGTTTTTTGGAGTGACAGTTACAGTTGACGGATTTCTTTTCACTGTATAAGCTCTTGACTTCAATCTGTTAAGCAGAGAAGGAGTACGCATGTTTACATCCATGTTACCTACAGAATCACTTGTGGTTGGCACTGGTGGATTCATTCTTACAGTACTAGTTCGACTGTAGGATGACTTCAATCTGCTTAGAATAGTATCATTATTAACCTTTGGTTCCTCATGCTCATGTGAGGTCTCCTGTCTCAATTTCTCATAGAGTGCGGCTGAAGAAGAAAACACAGATACAGTTCTTGAGAGTGTTCTCCGAATTTCATTTGTATTTGCATGGCTGGAACCAGCAGGGCTAGTACGAGGGCAGACAGAAGATGGAACTAGAACAATGGAAAATATACGGTGTGCACCCACCCTGGTCTCATGGTCACTACAGACCATAGCTACGAGTAATTGATGAAATAGTGCCTCGGGAAATGTCTATAGAATATCAGGTTTCAAAAAAAAAAATTGGTCAGATGGATGCTTGAAAAGTCTTTGAATGCATATAAAGATCAGAAGAAAAGATGGAAAGCTAATGTACTCTTGCCTTGTTTATGTATGACAAATTTGGAATGGATGCCACAATTTGAGCAATACGATAAACAGCAGAAATCAATGTTCTCGCCATAACAGTAATATTAGACATGTTTTCTAACATAACAGCCATCACATCAAGAACAGGACCAGCATCTCCTACCTTCATAACATAACAATATAAAAATTCAGCTTAGGATGATAACTTTTCTACACCATTTGACATGATATGGCACATCATGAAAATGGATTAATTTCCCACATAATTTATCAAATCCAATAAGTCATATTACTGAGCAGCATTATTTATCTCAAAGAAGAATGAAGGATAATAATAAAATCACCTTATGTATCAACTCCACGAGGCACTCATCCACTGATTTTCTATACTTTCTGTTCCATTCAATTACATCAGCACCCAAATTCGAATCATCAAGTGAGCAGTGTATACTTTTCCGCAAATGCCTCATCATGTCACTCAATGCACCAATCATGGCAACAGAAGGTTGAATCTTCGTTTGTCTCGCCAGGGCAGTGACAACTTCAACAATGTCCAATTGCATGTTTGGATTTTTAAGAACATTCTTGTGATCAAGATGCTTAACTAAGATGGATAACAAAAAGTGTGTGTTTTGCCCTGCATTTTGATTATAAAACAATTTCCTTAAAATCACAACATTTTCAACTGAAACACTACAACCAAGTTGAGCACAAAGAAGACTGGTTGAATGAGAAATCAATCTAAAAGAATTAAAGAATATTAGATACCGAATTTTTCAATTATTAATTGCATATCCATCAACACCGAAATCGCTAGTCCATGAAGAGGAGACCAGAGATTTTCACTATCAAAATAGCGGAACAAAGACTCCAAGACACGTCGTACAGTTGTTGCTTCCTTTGCCAACTTGGCAATATTATGCAGGCATACCCTTGACCATAATCTGGGATTCTTTGCATCCTCCCTGTTATCAAAATACCCAAAAAAAAAAAATACACACCGACTGTTACACAATTATTAGCATCAGGATATTTAATCACATTATTGGATATTGTGTCGAGAGGAATTACGCAGGCACGTTAATTTCTCCTCTGTCAGTCACTATCATCCTCCAGGAAGAAATTGTTGCCATGGATGGTAAAGGAGTAGGCTCATTAGGGGTATCAGTCTTATCATTGTCAGCATCTGAGTTTTTCTGAGGACCTCCAAAGTTTTCCAAAACAACCGAAACAACCTGATGTACAGAAAAAAAAAATTGTGTTTAATGCTAGGGGTCAGATACGAGCATGGAAAAAAAATGATTCAGATTCAATTGTGCCATACTGCCACTTGAAGTAATTTATCAGAACCATATATGAATTATAAAATATAATTAGGGAGAAAGTCCATGAGAGTAATAAGTTATTCAAAGAATTGGCAACGAAGATATATAAATACTCTGATAATCAGTATAATCAAAACAAATTTTGGAAATGAGAAAGGAGAGCCAAAAATAGGAATGCAATGGTATATTGTTAGGATTTAATGCATCAGAAGGTTCCTACTTCTTCATATGCATACTTTTTATACCACAATTCCAATACATAGACTGACACTCACAAATAGCTCAAGTCAGTCAATAAGCACATTGAGCATAATTCACATGTACAGAATTAAAATGGTGTAAATTTGTCTGTGTGCGAAAACACATAGGTAACAAATGAAAATAAATTATTAAAGTTAACTTACATTATCAAATTCTGCTGAAATATGAGAGAATTCACCCATGAACCAAACCTGTTCAATAAAATAATCTATTGAGTACTTATATAATAATTATCTCTTAAGCATAAAATTACAGTATCACATGAGAAATACGCATTAATAATCCACATCATCATAATTAGAATGGCATGAAAGTGGTCTACCATTGCTGAAAGCGTTTGAAGACCAGCATAGCGCAAATGCCGTGCCCTTTCATCTTCCCCCGTTTCTTGAGCTAAAAGACAAAGTTTTGGGATCATGCCATCTAAGTTGAACATGTAAGTGCCATCCGTCTGCACAACCAAAAAATATGCTACAGATTAAAAACCTATGTAAAAGCTCAATATTAAGTTATACCAGATTTGGAACTTCCAGAAATAATGCAACAATATGAGAAAGAAAGAACATATCAACAACTCTCACCTGATTATTCACAAAGACAAAGAGGGTTTCGCATCCTAAAATACGCATTTCTTCATGCCGTGTTTGATCAAGTAGGATGTGTATAATACTAAGCAAGCTACTTGCAAATAACGGCCTGCCACAAAGTACTACTGATCAGTAACTTCTATATGTAGATTGGTCCTTGTCAAGTCACTAGTGCGTACAATAAGTGGTATGCTATACTAGTAAAGTAGTAAGACTGTAATTCTTCACTACAGTAAAGATTCAGACATGCAAGTCTAAATTTTGGACCAAGAATATTTCAAATGCCTCCTTAAAAGTCTGTTTTTAGAATATCAGAACAAAAATTCACAACTGGGCTTAGTTAGCATGTCATACTCAACTTCACACAGGACCTAGATTCTCAACAAATGGCCCGGGAATCTGAAAGAAGCAATATCCTGGGAAATAAATTAAAATCTTACTCAAATTTATTACAAAACTAAAGAACTTACATTTGCTCCCTACAAGAAATCAACAATCTCCTGTAGATACGCATGACGACTTTTACAGAATGAAACTGCTCATTTCTCAAATCCCTGTAACATCTTTGCTCAAGAGAACTTGTGATCTGAAAGTTGCATATTTGAACTTCAATCAATATGCCAAAAGGAAATAAAGATTATAAAAAAAAAAGATAAATGACTAAATGGAAAAATCAAGAACATTGATTTTCAACAATTTGTCATAAGCAAAAGTTAAGTCAAATCTGCGAAGCATGACAAACAGAGATAGAACTCTTCTTCTCAATCTTTTATTTCCCTTCTAAAGTTTAAATAGAAGTAAAGCAAAATGTATGTCTATCAAGAAAAGAGTTTAATACTATAATACCTAATTCATTATGACGTTTGGGCAATGCATTATGACATTGTTGAGAAATGCATTCCATTCCCGTCCTTGTATATCTCAACAAGGTATTCAGGGTTGGAGTTATTCCAGAATTCTTGTACGAGTAAGCTATATTTCTTAAAAAACAGCCAACTACAAACCCCCTTAAAGATTTAAAAACACAACCTGTTAGACTGCCCTAAATTTCCAAACTAAATGAAGGAATACTTTTCTATTGAGGTTGGTGACATAAAGAATACAGAGCAAGCTGCCTTCAGCTGAAAACCCCTTGCAGAGGAGCAGAAGAACCTGGCATCTTAAATGAAGAATAATTCTTCAAGGATAGGGAGTCTAATGTGATCAAGAGCTATACGCTTTTCATCTCATTTCACTTCCATGCTCTAGTGTCTGTTGCAGCATTGAGAGTGGTTGATGGTAAGCTTGGATGCAATACGTGACAATTATTCCCTGACCTTCTTGACCTTTGATCCCAACAATTGATTTTTCTTTTATAAAAAGGTTCTCCGCAGCAGCTATCTATTCAACAGGTTTTTCCTCTGCAAGTCGATTTGCTCCAATAAACCCTAAACCCCATATAAGTTACGCATAGTGACAAATTATATGCAGTAAGCTAAACAATTTCTTAATTGGTTTATTTCCTTCTACCTCTTAGAACAAATGACAACTCTAATATTTAGATAGCACTTTATATAACATTTCCACATTTATATCTTTACATCGGAGTTTTATAAAATGTTCTACTTTCTCATTTAATTGGACAAACTTCTATAAAATTCCAGGAAAATATTGGCTCCAATTTAATGCACATAAATTGCACAAACAGAGAAGATACATAATTTAATGCAGATAATCAGTTAAGTTCATCATGCTCAATATTAAAGACACATATTTTGATAAATTTCCTACAGAGAACTAGCAGAGCTGTACCTTTGGGATACGCAGAGGATTTTTTAAAGCATATTCACATAGTTTACCAATCATACGTTCATTCGGTTCTTCATCCTGCCAAAATATGAAATATAAGTTTCAAATAATACAATTAAAGGAAACAAGCCTGTAATAAAGTGTTGTTACAGAACCTCATAAATTCATACTGCTGCGCTTGATTATTTAAAAAATATGCTGAGGCGAAAAATTTATGAAAGATTAAGAATTCTTTCCAAGTAATGAATAGGAAACGCCAAATTCAAGGCATGCAAGGTAGCAACATTTATTTTTCTTCCTTACTTTCTCAAAAACCAAACAAAATATATAAATAAAATATTTCCTGGAAATCAAGTAGCCAAACAATAATAATTATTATAATTTTTCTGGCTAAATTCCCAAAATAAAAATATTGATCAATATCAAACACCATGCAGATAGATCCGAATAGCATAGAAATTTTCGCAATACATTTCCTAAATCCAACATAAACAATTATCAAACCGAGAAAATCATCGCCAAAGATATCAACCTGAGATCGAGGGAATATATCGGCGAGCAACTTCTTGTATCGTTTCACCGGATGCCTAGATCTGGCACGCAAAGCAGGGCAAAAGAAACAGAGACTCTCACACACGGGAAAGATCTGCCTCGAAATCACACCCATAATTTTGAGCCTCACAGACACCACCGATTTTTAGCCCTCAAAGACTATACATAAACTTATATACGTAAGGAATCAGGAAAAAGTATAAAAAATGAAAAGAAAATTGAATTTTCCCGGAAAAGTAAAAAAGAGACTGGAAATAGAGGGATCGATCGGCGGGCCTCGGGATTGGTGAAAGGTATGGGATTCGTTAGGGATTGGACTTGCGATCACCGAGGTTCTCCACCGGAGGAGAAATGCCGCGAACCAAAAGCTTTTTTAGACTCTCTTACCTATATATATGGATTCACCTCCTCCATCTAACGGCTATATTTAGCATCCGAACAATTTGAATCAAACTTTTCTATTCACCACGTGTATCTTTATTTCTTTCTTTCAATTTTTATTTTTATTTTTTTCCTTTCGGTTCGCGCGCGAAATGATAGTTATGGATAATTTTCATATTATTAAATTAATATTGTAAATTAAACCCCTTTTTTGTTTTTGTTTCTTTTGCTATTTCTTGTCTGAAGGATTAATCGACTTCTTCTATATTTTAATGATATAAATGTTTATATTTCAAACCAGTTTTGTTTTTATACATTTTTTTATTATTAAATGTGAAAATTTGATATGTAAACTTAATTATATTTAGGCCTAAAAATTTATTTAACATAATGGAGAAATATGTCTATATATATTTTCAGTTTTTTTGAATTCTTTCAGGTGAATAAAAAAGATGTAGTATATAAACATCAACCTCTCAGTCTTGTATTATGTAGTATAAAACAATTTAAAACAATAATAAAGCATAATAAAATTTAAACTATAACTTTTGAATTCACAAATATAATAATTTTAATTGATAACAACAAATATGATGTAATGGCAGAGTAAATTGAATAGTTATAATTGTGTCATACTTTATTCAAAGCTATTGATAAAATGATACCAAAAAAAAAAAAAAGAGGGATGATTAACTTGACATAAATACTATTTTAGCATAAAAAGTTATAAAACAAGCATTAAACTACTAGCAAACTAGTTTTTTTATTTTTTGGTGAATTTTAGCAAACTAGTTAATATTTGGTACCGTTGGTTTTTTTAATTAAGAAAACTATTGTACTTGCCAACATTATTCGTCGTAATCTAACTTACTTTATCTACCAACAAAAATTTATAGGCAACAAACAAAACATTCTGTTTTTTCTTTTTGGGTTTCACCAGTCTCTATTGGATGGCTTACTTTCCTAGTGCCATTCCTACATTTTCTCGTTAAACAAACAAAGCAATCAATGGAAGCCATTAACTCGCCTAGAAAAACCAAAGGTGAAGAATTGGCTGTGGCAGTGACCAATTACAAAGGAAAAGCCAAACAAACTTGATCACAAGTTTGAGAAGGTGGAAATTAAAGAGAATTTAAAAAAAAAAATAGAAAAAATAGAGTAGCTCTGGATTTGGGTTTCTTCATGATCATGAATGGTGTAGTTTCTGCATTTTACGTTTTGCACTGCTTTCTTAGGCCATTTCACAACCTCTCGTTAACTATATTTTCCTTGTAATGTTTCCAGCTTTCTCTCTTCAACTTTCTTGTCTCCCTCCATCAAGAAAGTAACCCTTCTTTTTTTCTTTATTTGAGGATGCAAAATCAATACTTGTGAAACGTGATTAATGTAATATTGGTTATTAGAGGCAATGCATTATTTATTCTTTAAATACATAATTTAGAATATCCAAGTGTCAATATGATTGGGTTTTTTTTGCTTCAAAATTGTCTTTCCTATGGGGTAGTGATTGATTGGGACTATGATTAATTCATATATTACTTGAATTATGCAAGAAGAAAAAAAGATACAACTTTTCTTATTTCAATAGGCAAATTAAGGAAATATAATGACTGCATTAATTCACAAGTTTAAGTAGATAAACTCAAAGCTCCACTGACTAATAATTTTTGCATATGCAGATTTGGTTGTAGGCTCTTTATATGTTCCTTTGGAGATTTGAGACTATTTGGTGCATTAACTACCTAAAAGTTCTTCCTATTTGATCAATCTATAAGCAATAACAAAATGAAATAACCTTTTTTTGATCATTAAAGGGTCATTGTCATCGGAATGCAAGTTTCATATAATTTTAATTTTTTTTTTTTGTGAATTCATATAATTTTGATTGTATATTTGAAAAAGTAAAACTTTTTGTTAGTTTGTTTTTATATTGGATTAGACTGAACTATTTTATGTCTTATCTGATTAAATTTGATTATACGTAAAATAGTATAATCCAATCCAATACAATCATGTTTAACAAATGAACTCTTTTAGAGTTTGAACCCAAAACAAGCAAATGAATAAGCAACAGACTAAATTTTAGTAATGCTATTGCAGACAATGTCTACAGCCCATGTAACACCAACCTTCATGAACTTGTCAACAACCAGAACTTAGAAGTCAATTCACACTGCTGCTGTTGCAACCCTTTGCAGAGGATACTATATTAGCTGAAGAATAAGTTCAAAACTTCGTACACCATATTAATCCAAGGTTTGAATAATTACAAACCTGTTGGGAAATTATAAAATTAACATTTTGGAAATTTTGGACATTATAAACTGGTTTTGATAATATTAAATCTTCTAAACATTAATTTCACCAGTCTATTAACCTTTTATTGGTTTAAGAAAACGTTTATAATACTTTTATTTTGAACTTTAAAACTCTAAATCTCAAGAAAATTCGATAAAACAAAGATTCTGGAAAATTACAAACATTTTGGGAAAGTTTGACCTTGAACTTTTAGAATCCGTTATTTTCACCTTAAAACTCTAAATATCAAAATGTTATTTAAAAGAATAATTGTAAACGGCAATTTTGGGAAGTTTACTTAAAAACTCTAAACATCAATAATACTGGATAAAAATGGTTTAAAACAAAGATTTTGTGAAATTATAAACATAAGCTGTGCTACATACACTAAAATATTAATAGAAAAGTGATACATGTTAATATATTATTGTTAATATAAATTAATTAAATATTGACACATTATTTAGTAAATAAATTTGATAAATATTTTGATAATTTTAGCATTGTTATTATAAAAATTTAAAAATTATTAAAGTTATGAAAAATTTGTACCATATACTTTCATAATACTTTATTTTTAACTTTAAAACTCTAAATATCAAAATAATTTTATAACAATAATTTAAAACAACATTTTGAAAAATATGAGTTTGACATTCTATATAGAAATACCAGTATAAGTAATTTTAACATCTATTAATCTTTAATTTTGTTGGTCAGCCTTCATTTTCTTTATCTTTTGTGTTATAGATTGATAATTCACAAACTTCCATTGAAGTTATATTACCATACAAATTCAACCTGGAAAAGTATTGGAAAATTTAATGTCAAATAAGCATTTTGGGTAATATATATAAGTGTCACACCTTACCTTATGCCTTTTCCTCTCTTAAAGTTATACACTATATAATTTGGTCTGATCTCATTTCATAATATTTATTGACAATAGTATTGTTTCTACATTAAAAACATAAACTCGTTAAATATTTTAAAAATGAATTTTTAAACTTTGAATAACTTTTAAACTTGAAGACCAAAAAAAATATATATATATTAGTTCGGTGGTATTTTAAAATCTACCTATTATAGTTTAAAAGAAAACTAATAATATTTTGTCCACAAAAAATGATAAATGTTTTATTTAAACTATTATGTTTTTTTAAAGTATAAAACCTAGCGACAATTAAATCTTATTTACCGAAAAAACAGAAAAAAAGAGCGACAATTAAATCTATAAAAAAAAAAGATAAAAAAAAATGCGTTTATTTATATTTCCGAAATTGGAAAGTACAAAATTTGCAAGGCGAGTCCCCGGATAACATTAAAATTAAAAGTAAACCCCGAAGCCTCTCTTTCTCTCTCTCTTTCTCTGTGTCTTTCTCCTTTTAAACGCTTTACAAACGAAATCTTGGCCATCGTAATATCATATAACCCCTACTATATTTATTTTTAAAAAAAATTAATAAATTATTTTTATTAATTTTTTTTTTGTGAACGATCCCTAAAATCACACACACGAAAAAATTCAAATCAAAATCTTCTCCCTCAATATGGCATTTCACGTCGCTTGCCCAATTACATGGTACTAGTCCCTCTCTCTCTCTAAAACCTCTTTATTTTTCCCTCCCATCTCTCTGTTTTTCTCTTATTTTCTCGGCTTCCAAACTCATTCGCTTTCTGTGTGTGGTGTTTCTCTTTCTTGCAGTCGCCGAATCTGTTTCTGTCCGCTAGGGTTTCCCCGGACCCTTGGGAATGCCAAATCCAAGAATGACTTCCTCGAAGAAGTTCGGAAAGTCGAGGAGTTTCTCACTGACCCTTGGGGAATTAGGGTTCGGGAAGAGAAAGGAACGGTTCAGGTTGCCGTTCCGAGAGTCGCGCCTCAGCCGCCGCCGCCTCAGCCGCTGGTTCCGGTGGTCGCCGATGGGGTTGATGAGGAAGCCGCTTTGGCTATGTCGGCGCAGAACAAGCGCGCCGCTTTGCAGCGTAAAGCTGCTGCCGCTATGGTTGCGGCTGAGGACTATGCTCGCCGCTTTGAGTCTGGTGACTTGGCGGTGAGATTCTTTCAATTTTTGTCTTTTTGCTAGATATGCAATGCTGGTTTCAATGTTTGTTTGTTTCTTCTTCTATTTTTTTTCCCTGGTAGTTTTATGATTTGTGTGTGGTTGGACTTTTTGTAGCATATCATGTGGAATTTGTAGAATTTCTAGCTTTGTGTAATGGCATTTAAGATTGAATGATTTTTTGATGCTATGAAGATTATTTCTTGAAAGCTTATAACTTTTTGGTAGTACATGATGTTAAGACCATATTTGATAGATTTTGGTTTGGTCCAGCCATGAGTGAAGCGTATTCAACTCAGTTCATCATGTAAAAAAATAATACTCATTTATGTTTCGTTCGATATTTGTCCCCCCTTTTGCCGCTTTGGCTATGTCAGGATGTTTCAAGAGGTTCTACGGGAGAAGAGCAAGGTCAGTCCAATGTTAATGTTATGTGCCGGATATGTTTTTTTGGTGAGAATGAAGGAAGTGAGAGAGCAAGAAGGATGCTTTCTTGCAAAAGTTGTGGCAAGAAGTACCACAGGAACTGCTTGAAAAGTTGGGCTCAACATAGAGGTAAGCTATTGATTTCTATTATTTCTCAGGCAACTACGAATTACAATGTTTTCACTGATGGAACTTTTTTTCAGATCTCTTTCATTGGAGTTCATGGACATGCCCCTCTTGCCGAATTTGTGAGGTAATAAGACATTTGGTACTAGATGAATCTTGCTCTTGGTTTTATTCCTGCTTAAAACCTAATATTTCTCATATTTTCCATTCTTGTTATTGGACTAGACTAGAAGACGTTTTATACCTGGATGTTTTACTTTTTCATAAGAAAAAAGTTCAAAATGCACATTTTGCAAGTGTTCGACGAGATATGCTTCCCCTTCATGTTACTGACACATAGTTTATGAACTTAAGGGTTCAATTTTCTTACGCAGTCAACTGTGAAGGTGCTCCTAGCTTATGTTCTTACACTTAGCACCTTTTTTTTCCTCCAGGTTTGTCGAAGAACTGGAGATCCTAACAAATTTATGTTCTGCAAAAGGTGCGATGGTGCTTATCACTGTTACTGCCAGCATCCATCACATAAGGTGGGGTGTGTATTGCATATTCTTGCGGTCTTTATTTTAGTTAAAAATAAATTTCATGTTTATTGATGGATATTGCAGAATGTTAGCTCTGGACCTTATTTGTGCCCAAAACATACAAAGTGCCACAGCTGTGGCTCCAATGTCCCAGGAAATGGCCTAAGTGTGAGGTATGTGATAATGTCTTTGGTTACACCATAAGTCTGTCTTTGTTTGACACTTGTTATTGAGATGATTTTCAAACTTGTTGGCTGGCTGGTAGCTAATAGAACATATATAGAGCATAAGAAAAATGTCATATCTTTCGTTTTCTTTTCTATTTTCTTCAATATCGGCAGACCACTTTCTTGTGACATCACTTATCACTCTACCTGCATCAGCTTTGCAATAGGGGTATGGATTCACCATTTACTTTCTAAACTGACAGGTGGTTTCTGGGATATACTTGTTGTGATGCATGTGGAAGATTGTTTGTGAAGGGAAACTATTGCCCTGTTTGTTTGAAGGTATTGACTACTTCTACATGGATGTTTGTTTGCATATCAGTTGAATGCTTTATTATTTTGGCCCTTTTTGAAATGACGAATTTGTAACTTAAATGCTGGGTCTTTCATCTTAAACATGTTACAATCTGTTATTCCCTACTCTTTCTCCCCCTCTGCAGTTGGAATATATATATATATATATATATATATATATATATTACATTGAGTTCAGACTCACATAGAAAGGATAAAAGAAAAAACTATTGACTGTATCTATTGGAAAACTTTGCAGGTTTATAGAGATTCAGAATCAACACCAATGGTTTGCTGTGATGTTTGCCAGCGCTGGGTGCATTGTCAATGTGATGGAATCAGGTTATCCCTGCCTTGTTCATTCTCTATCATTCTATCAAAGTATTGCCATTAGTCTTTACATTTTTTGTTCAGCAACTAAAATGGGAGGCTGTTGATATGCTTTTACTATGATATTAAATTAGAAGCTGATAGTTACACAAAAGGCTTCCATGAGATGAAATCTGATAGTTACTTGGAGAAATTGTTGCATGATTTTTTGATGTTGCAGAATAGTAATGAACCTTAGTGGAATATATGTATTCTAGATTGTTTAATGCTCGCATTGAACTAAAGTTTAGAACTAAAATTTGCTTCAGTATTTGTATATTTCTTTTTTAAGAAACTTATTATTTAAAAGGTATATAGGATGTGATGTTCGTGTTGTTCGCTCAATTTTAGTTAGTTTTTCCTTGCAACATTTGTTAATTTCAGATAATTTATTTTGCAGCGATGAAAAATATTTACAGTTTCAAGTAGATGGAAACCTTCAGTACAAGTGTGCCACATGCCGTGGAGAGTGCTATCAGGTCTGCTAAAATTTAGATTGTATTTTGCTCCAACTCTCTCTCTCTTTTTCTCTCTCTTTCACTTGTTTCCTCCAGGTAGATGTCTTTGCAATTGATCATTATATTTGAGTTTTTTTTTTTCTTCTCCAATATGTAAATTTATTGCGTCAGGTCAAGGATCTTGAGGATGCAGTAAAAGAGCTATGGAGGAGAAGAGACAAAGTTGATCGAGATCAAATTGCAAGCTTTAGAGCTGCTGCTGGGTTGCCAACTCAAGAAGATATTTTTTCTATTTCTCCTTATTCAGACGATGAAGAAAATGGCCCTGTGGTAATGAAGAATGAATTTGGACGTTCTTTAAAGTTATCTTTGAAAGGCCTAGTTGATAAGTCACCAAAAAAGAACAAAGATTATGGGAAGAAATCTTATAGTAAAGTGTCTGTTAAGAAAAAAGGATATCAGGGATCAATAGGTGGCAATACAGAACCGAACCAGAGTTTTGACGGACACAATGATACCCGATCTTTTGGTTACAGTTTGGGTCATGAGAAGAATGATGAGATGCAGTCTCATGGAAATGAGGTACCTGACACATATTCTTCACCAATTGGCGGAAGTCAGAGTCAAACAGAAGAGATTTGCTCAATTAATCAACCAGGGGTTTTGAAACATAAGTTTGTTGATGAGGTAATGGTCAGTGACGAAGATAGGACCTCCAGAGTGGTTCGAATAAAGAATAGCAAATCTAATGATTTGGATAGTGGAGAGGATACTGGAAAGCATGCTGGGAAGTCAAAGCCTGTGAAAGGAAAGAAGCTAGTGATAAATTTAGGTCCACGAAAACTAAATGTAACCAACTCTCCTAGGTCTGATGCTTCAACTGGCCAAAGAGAACAAGATTTGGTGGCATCCAACGGTATATCATCTTTACGATGTTTTTCTATACTCTTATTACTATTATCAGTGTTATTGTTATCATCAGAGCCAGTTTCAAGTTTATCTTAGAAAAGAGGCGATGGATAAGTATCACTTCTTTTCTAAGAATTTGAAGGAAATTGGATATTTAGTATATCATAGCAAAATCATTGAGTTCTATGAGTTTTGTTATTCTAGCCTTATTATTTCTTTTCTGGTCCATCTTTAGTTACAAGTTCTGGTAACAATAATTTTGTTGCCTTTTCACTAGCTGTATTAAGTGAGAAATGTCAATGAATGACACATCTAAGCCACAGAAACTGTTAGGCAGTCAGTATTTGAATGCTAGTTTTGTATGCTCATTTTCCTAAGCTGTTTCTCTTAAGCATTAAGTTTAAAGGGTTTTTAAGTTTACCATTGTTGATGATTATAATCTAAATGCATGGGTGTATAAGATATGTTTCTTTACCTATGTACATATGTAAAACTCAGATAAAAGGATCACTTATTGCTCTCTATTTCCCTCCCTCTCTCTTTCTGATTTATGTGGTTCATATTTATGAGCAGGCAGTGAAGACACAAGCCGTCGCAGACATGATGGCTCTGCTAAACAAGCTGATGGTAGTTGACTTACACTTTTTCTCTGCTCTTATGGGAAAAAAAAGAAAATTGTTCTGTTATCTGGTTAATTAACTGCATCTTATGTTGTTTCATGCTTTGATATATGTATTTTGATATTATTAATGTGATTTTTGGGATTTTCTTCTACTGCAGACAGAAATGATAACTCTAGTCAATTAAAGGGTTTGAAGGTTGCTGGAAGAGAAGGAAATTTTATTAAGTTAGGAAAAATTAGATCAGGAATTTCTGATTCCACCAAATCTGGCCAAGGGAGAAGTGCTGATGCACGTGAAACTGCTATACCAGAGCATTCACAAACTTTATCAGGGAAAATAAATATTGAAGGAAGCACAGCTGCAGTTGGGCTTCTAGGCGATTTCCCTGTTTTAAGAAGTGAGAGGGTATATTCAAGCAAACAATCAGAAAGCAGACCTGATATGTCTGTTGTAAACAATAATGACTCTGGCCAGACACCTGTTTCACATTCTTTGCCAAAAGATTCCAAGCCTTTGCTGAAGTTTAAATTTAAGAAGCCTAATGTTGAAAGTCAGAATTCTCCTCAACAGGAGGAAGAAAAAAGTTCTATTAAGGGCCAGAGGTCAAAACGAAAGCGGCCATCGCCGTTTATGGACAAAATATCTCACAATGAAGATGATGATGTCACACAATCACAACAAGACAATTTAATGGATGAGATATTGGATGCTAACTGGATATTGAAAAAGTTGGGTAAAGATGCAATCGGAAAGCGAGTTGAAGTTCAGCAGTCATCTGATAACTCTTGGTATGTTTTTCTTTAGAAGAACTTGATCAATAGCATGTTAAAATCGATTCATTCTCTGCACTTTTTACATCCAAAGCTTCCTTGAAGTATAAAATACCACTTATAAGGCATTGTTTTGAAGGATGAACACCTGGCAGTATTTTTCTTAATTTCTCTAGCTCTGATGCATCAATTCTTATGTTTAGCCAATTACGCAAGTATATAACCAGATGAGAAAAAAGAAAGCATGCTTTTTTTTTTACATGAAATGTATTTATTTATTTTTTCCAGTTTAATTGGGTTGTCTGGAGGTAGGCGATTATGGATTGATTTGTTGTTTGTTTTAATTGTTTATCCAGGCATAAGGGCGTGGTTTCTGACCTAATTGAAGGCACATCAACATTATCTGTTACTTTAGATGATGGTAGAGTAAAAATTCTGGAACTTGGGAAACAAGGGGTTCGGTTTGTATCTCAAAAGCAGAGGAGATCTAGAACATAAAAGGTTGAAGAATCCTTGGCCGACCAACTTTATATATGGCCTTAGGCAAGAGAAAAAAAGAAAAAAGAAAAGAAGGGCTTATGTAGTTTTTTTTTTTTATATAAATAATATTAATTAATTTAAATGTTAACAATATCTTTAAATTTATTTTTCTTCCTTTGATTTGAAGATGGTTAGAATGTTTGGCTAAGAAGGCCCTTCATGTCTTTTACACTTTCTTTAAAGTGATGTTAACTAATCAATTTTTAAGTAATGTGTATAATCATTTCTTTTTTTAATGAAAATCTGTAATTTTAAAGTTGAAGAGTAGAACTTTGTAATAAATAGAAGATAGTTCAGTGAAAAAGATAAAAAACTAGTAATAAGTTAATGAGAAAATAAGAAAATAACAAAAAAGCTATAAATATATTAACATTAAAAACTTGAAGTTGGACATAATTTGGTTAACTTATAAGAAAAGGTTTTATCTAAAAATGGGTTTGTTAAGTTCAAGACAATTGCGAGGTACCCTGGTCCATGTAATGGGTTCCATTTTCAGTTTCTATCACTGTTTTGCTGCATATACCTTAACCTAATCGATATGTCATACTCTCATATGAAAAATAAATTTTTAGCATTCATTGCTGGAAGAATTATAAAAATATTTGAGGGGGCAAAAAAAAAAAATTGATGTAGTAAACTTTTTCGTTTGAGAAATTCTTAAAACTATACAGGTGGAGGTGGCAATTCTAGTAGAAGCCAGAACCCTACACAATCATCTGAATCCAACTCTTCTTGTATAGCAAGGAAATGTAAACCTCCAGAAGCTTTTTTTGCTGCTTCCCAAGCTTCAGCTTCATTAGTTGTAGTTAGGGTTTTCTTATATCTAGCATAAACATAACGTGTAGAAATTCCAACTGAAAGAATCAAGCTTGCCTTTGATACATCAACTTCTACTGAACACAATTCCAATCCATTCATCCAAGCTGCAGTAGAACATAAAAATGGAGTTTGTTAATGGAAAATAGGGAATAGCAGAAAACTGTACAAGAACAGAGAGAATATCCAAACTTCAAATTGTATGAGTAAAATTATCATTTGCAAAGGAAAAAAAGTAACATAGATATATAAAAAATAACCTGCTAGTGGTTTAGCACGTGAAGAAGCAACAGCTAATCCAGGAATCAGCGTGTTTTCATCAATTTCAATTCCCAATAAATCCAAATCTAAACTTGCACCAAATACAAGATTTGTCTCCAAGGATGAGACCTCCTCCTTTACATCTGAAAACAGGAAGCCAAAGTTAGCATATTAAGTGAGAAATAGTTCAAAATAGAGAGACTTTTTGGCTATAATTCTTCCTAGATGTAAATTCAGAAACAACAGATTAATATATTGGTTTTTAGTATAGAATTATATTGTAATTGTCAATATAACTGGTTAAAGTTGCTTTCTAGTGGTTCTGTACCTGACAATGGTAATTGGACAAAAGCCCATTTCTCCCCAAAAAGATTTTCTGGAAGTTCCATTGGGAAAGGGTTATCTAATGCAAGAAGTGGCTTAGATCCTTTCTGAAAACCAGGATGACGAGTATATATACTCTCATAGCGTTCATCCAACCATAATAGCAGTGACACACACTGAAATAAACAAAAGCAGCCATAAGAACTTTTTCTAAGCTAAGCGGATTTAAAGATTGAAACTTAAACACAGGTTGATAATAATCCAATAATCAGACTTGATAGCACAAAACCCAATCTTTCTTATGGAAAATTGTAGATAAAGAAAGAAATTTGTTTTATGAAACTAAGAAACTGTTAAAGAAACAGACTGTAAATGAGAATTCTATTCATACCCTTTTACTAGGAACAGGTTTTATGCCAAGCTCGTTACATGCTCTTGATATAATGGTCTGCATCTGTGACCTATACTCCATTAAACAGAACCATTGATATAAACTCAAATATATATTCTTATAGTCCACAAAGAAACTGTTTATTTGAGGTATAAAAAAAAAAAAAAATACCTGAAGAAGCGGATTTTATCAGGTAGAGGGACTCCCAAATCATCGCTAACCGAAACAAGAGCATCTTTCAAAGTAACGCTGTTGATCACATTGTTAGGAAAGTACTTTGTGAACTGTAAAGACAGAGATTCATCACAAACTACTAGTTCCCAGACCTTTTTCCCTCTTATATCCAATATGGGTCTAGAGCAAAAATCCACTTCCCATTCAGAAATACTATCGGGATCAGTTTCCGGATCAAGATAGCTCAATTCAGAAGTTGGGTCTTCTTCCTTTTCTTCATTATCGAATTCCACTTCTTTTTCGACCGAAAGTGAGCTTTCGGACACGGAATTGGGTCGAAAAAGGTCCAATCTTTGCCATATTTTCGAGTGACTAGTGGAGAAACTGTACGAGATTTTGGTCGGTTTTGCAAGAGAGGTGGAATTGGAGATGGGTTTATGGGATTGAACAGTTGTGATTGGGGTTCTGATTCTAGTGGAATTGAAGCTTAAGCTCGCCATGGAAGTTTCCTGTGTAGTAACTGATAAGTTTATGAGGAGTGGTAGTTATTATCCGCCACATATATACGTTGGTGATATGGGCCTTGGAAAGGTGCTATTGGGCCTACACAGCTGGAGACCCAAGCCCAATTAAGATAAAAATATCATAAATTATATTTTTGAGAAACATCCAATTAAAAACAATGCAATATCATTTTCTTTTGGTGTGTTTTTGTTTTATTATAATAGAGATTGTGGTATTGCTTTGTTTGATTTTATGAATAATATTATTAATAAGATAAAAAATAAAATAATCAGCATATATTTTGGAATACTGGATCATCTTAAATACGAAAATGCCCTGAGAGCCCGGCCCAAAATTTCCTTTCTTTTTCGTGTATCCATTTGCCGCGGATAAAGCTCCACTAAATTCTAGCTCCAAATTCTGTAGCTTTACACTCCATAGCCTTCCCCATCCTTGTAAACCCTAATCCTCATATGTATCTATATAGTGTATGTGTATATATAATGAACGTCATAATTATGCAAAACTTTGTATTTCTTTTTATTTAAGCATAAGATAGAATGCTTGTTTGTAATTTTTTGCCCGTTTCAAATTTGTGTTTGTTTGCTTTATTTATATAACTAAGTCTGTGGTGAGTACGCATTCGTATTTATTTTTATTTATTTCAAATTTTCTTTTAATTTTGCTGTATGGAAATCATTTGCTTGTGTATGACCATTTTGCAAGTTTTCTCCTTTTGGCTAGTTTATAGTAGAATTAGTTTCTAATGAAAAATTTCAGGGAATTTTTTATTTTGATTTGGTGTTTGGAATTTTTTTTTGGAGAGAGAAAAGTCAATGCAACAGTCTTTTCGACTAGCTGCAAAGTGTTAAATTTTAGCTTGTTTTGGTAATTGTAATTGGGTTATCAGATTTGTGTTTGCGTGTTTTTTGTTTCTCTGTTAAATGTTACTGAAAGGGGTTCTGAAGTATAACTATCAAGATTTGCTAGTGTTCCATTGCATTGGGTTTTGAGTTGGGTAATGAAAATTCCATTTCTCATTTTGATGAAGTTTTTTCATGGATAGGTACCTCAAGGAGCAGGCTGGGATCTGAATGGAGGGAAGATGAAATTTGCAAGACATTCTTCAATAGCTTCAGCAATTCCTTTTCATGCTATTTCTCACAAACACCATTGCAGATCTCCATTGAGCATACTTCACAGGAATTTGACTAAACCAAGGAGCATATCTGCTTATAGTAAAAAGCATCAACTGAGTACAAAAGCTAAGATGGGTGCTGAACACTATCTTCCTCCTTGGTTTAGGTGAGTACTGCTTATCTGTATATTTCAATCTATAGTATCTCTTTCTCTACACAACGAGTTTCTAAAAGCTATTGATCTGAATTGTTTCTGGTTTGTTCGCAGTGTGGCTCCTATGATGGAATGGACTGATACTCATTACAGGACTCTAGCCCGAATGCTATCCAAACATGCATGGCTCTACACAGAAATGCTTGCAGCTGAAACAATTGTCTATCAGGAGGGTAATTTGGTAAGTTTGAATACTAATAATGTTTACTTGACCTTGAAGACGAATTATTTGCTACTTGTTACAATATATAATTTGTAAAAAGTTTACTGTATAGGATGAAAATTGAGTTGGTGGCTTGGATCTTTATTAGCTTTCAGTTTGTCGTTATGTAATACCATGCATTCAAATTGCCTCATTTCAGCTGCTAATAGTCAGTATTAGTTAAATATGTTGCAGCCTTCCAATTTTAATCGGTGAATTTGATTGGGAAGTTTTCAGAACCTCTCATCGTGTTAATTTTTGTTTATATTGCTCCAGGACAGATTCTTGGCATACTCTCCAGAGCAACATCCTGTTGTTCTTCAACTTGGTGGGAATAATTTGGAAAATCTGGCAAAAGCAACTGAACTTGCGAATCCTTACTGCTATGATGAGATTAATTTTAAGTTTGTACTCTTCTTTTCGTCTTTATTATTCCCTGCAACTCTCTAGCGCCCTTTTCTTTTCATCATTGAACTGAAACCTATTATCATTTACCAGTTGTGGATGTCCAAGTCCAAAAGTTGCTGGACATGGGTGCTTTGGTGTTCGTCTAATGCTTGACCCAAAGGTTTGAAATGTTCTTTTTAATTATAATATAGATGCAGAAATGTTAAATAGAGATGTTATATGTCAATGTGCTCTGATTTAGACATTTGGGTTTTGCAAGGAAAGTTTGTTGCCGAGGCCATGTCTGTGATTGCTGCTAAAACAGATGTCCCTGTCAGTGTTAAATGTCGAATTGGTGTCGATGATCATGATTCCTATAATGAGCTCTGTAATGCCCTTTTTCTGAATGCTCTTGTTCTATTGAAGTATCAAATTAGGATTCTGTCTTACATCTAACTGTCTCCTTTTTATCTGTATTTCTTTCAAAGAAATAATGTGTAACTACTGCTGGATAATAAATGAAGAATGATATTCTTTATATTTGTTTACGTGTGGGGTCTATAACTTGGTTGGCTGTGCTTTCAAATTATATGGACTAATTGAGCTAAGAAAGGACAGAACTTATGTGTATACAGTATATCAGATGCTGACTTTATCATGCCTCTTTCCCATCTGCTTTCAGGTGATTTTATTTACAAGGTTTCTTCTCTATCACCAACCAGGCATTTTATAATACATTCACGAAAAGCACTTCTCAATGGCATAAGTCCAGCTGAAAATAGAAGTATTCCACCTCTTAAGTATGTATTTTTAATCTCTTATTTTGGTTAGTATGCTTAAGCTTTTATATAAATGATGATTGGCAATTAAAAATATTCTTTACCAATACTAGCCCAAACCAAGACTTCATTCTGAAAATGCTTAAATTACCAATTTTAAGCTCCCCTAGCTCACTAATTTATGTGCCTTATGGTTGATTGGATCCTACTTTATTGCAGATATGAGTATTTTTATGGCCTTCTACGTGACTTTCCTGACTTGAGATTTACAATAAATGGAGGCATAAACAGTATTGATGAGGTGAATGACTTCCAAACTTGAAATAATTGCTGTAGATTAACAGAATGATTGGGCTATGCATATATTTTTCTATTAACATATGCCTTGATGTCAGTATCCTTGGTTTAAGATCTCAAGACCTACTTTAGTGGGACTGAGACTGGGTATTGTCTTCGCATAGGTTACTTCAGTTGCTTTTTCCAAGTATTGATGGATATAATTGAAATTTCAGATTATTGCCATGCACAGTTAACTTACTGTACCATAAAAGGGCTTCTATGTTGTCCCATACTGTTGACCTCAATTATTCAATTTATTTGTGAACGTTATCATGACTTTTATTTACTTATTTTAAATTATAGGTTAATGCCGCTAGAAGGGCGGGAGCTCATGGTGTAATGGTTGGACGCGCTGCGTATCATAAGTATGTATTATTTTCAGTTTCGATATTTATGGTTCACTCACTGCAATAGACTAGTTTGTCATGGTACTATAATTTAAGCTTTGAAGCATTCTTTTACTTCTACATTTTCACCCCTTTTAATAAAAACAAGTTGACCATTTTGCAACAGCCCTTGGCGGATTTTGGGACATGTTGATTCTGCAATTTATGGTGCACCAAGCAGTGGTGTCACACGGCGCGAGGTTTAGTATCAAACTCATCTATTAAATGGATTCATATGTTTAATTTTTCTCAACAATTAGCTTTATTCACATCTAACGTCCTACTTTTCTTTTTCCCTTATAGATCATTGAGAAATATCAAGTATATGGGGAAACCATGTTGGGAAAATACGGGCAGAAACCAAATGTCCGGGATATCATAAGGGTTGGTAATAAGAAGTGGATTAATAGGATTGTTCCTTTGAACAGACATTTAATATACACACTGAAATATTGTTCTCCAATACGATATTTTATATAATCTTTTTCTTTACCGCATCTGGCTGCATGGTTTGTGTTATTCTTAGTGCATTTGATGGCACATTGTTTATGTCACATATTGAAGAAACTCTTTGATGTCTAAGAGCCACTCTCAAAACCATTTATGCTGCTACAGTGGCCTCTCATTTTTTTTTTTTATCAATAGTTTAAATTTTGTTGCATTCTACATCTTTATTCTTTATAAAACATAATACATAATCAATGTTTTAATCTTGCTGCAGCCTTTACTTAGCTTTTTTCATTCAGAACCTGGAAATGGTCTGTGGAAGCGCAAAGCTGACGCTGCTTTCCTGAGTTGCACGGTAATGGAAATTCTGATATTCATTCTTGTTCCATAGAAATAACCGAAAAAAAGAATCTTAAGAAATTTCTGGTTACAGTGTTATTAATCATTCTTTGAAGTTTCTCAGATAGCTTTTGAACTTTTGCAGACAATCAAATCATTTTTTGACGAAACCCTTGTGGCAATTCCCGACTCCGTCATGGATTCACCTGTTGGAGAGCTGCCTCCTCCAGCCTCTGAAAATCCATTTGCTAATATACATAGCATGCTACCACCCCAATACGACACAAGTGAACAAGACGTTCTATATGCTTAATTTGTATACATATTCAAAAAACCCAAGTTCAATAGCTATAATTTGTTTCAAGTTTAACTGAATTCATTGCATTTTTGTACCGTGGCCTGATATGGCTGTGTAACAATATTGTTTTTATTCACCAAAAAAAAAAAANAAAAAAAAAAAAAAAACAATATTGTATTTTGGGCATATTAATTGACAATTGACATTCAAGTGCTAATACCTTCAGCATCTTTCTTGATTCGTCTATGTCTATGTCATTATGTTATCAATCTTGCTCCATTCTATTTGAGAGTATCAAAATTTTCTGATTTCTTTTTGTTTTCTATTTCTCTATAAAATTTTCACTTTGTTTGAATGGTTAATCAGTTTTAAGATTGAACAAAAATCCAGAATCTATAACTCTTACAAGTTTTACCTTGAAAACTAAAACAGTACAATAGAAGAACAGTTTTTAAACTTTCAGGGTTCTGTCTTCCTTTCTTTCAAAGGATTTCTCGAGGGCAAGATAATGGGGAACATCCTGTTAAAGGTCCTGATTTCCTGACCCGAGAACCATCAGGAGTTCTCAGGGCCACTAATTCTGATAAAGATTATCATATGGAACGTGGCAATAGCATATTGGTTAAAGCATTTTTTTTGGGATAAGATAAGGAGGGGCCCCAAGGCCTTGCCTCCCTCCAAATTGTGTTGCGCATACTTCATTTAACTACTTTCAACTGCAAGAAAATAGGCTACTAAGCCAAGAAAACATTCAGGAGTATCCAACATTCACACTGCAGCAATGGCCTCATTCACCATGACAGCCTCATTCCTCGGCGGCGCAGGCCTTGCCAGCCGCTCACCGATCAACTCCGGCCGGAAATTTGTAGTGGCAAAGGCTGCAGGAGCAGCAGAAGGAGAGAAGGTGGAGTTGAACTCTAAGACCCAGAAAGAGTCCAACAATGGAAGGAGGGACCTCATGTTTGCTGCAGCAGCTGCTGCTGTTTGCTCGGCAGCTGGGATTGCCTTGGCAGACCCGAAACGGGGGACCCCAGAAGCCAAGAAAGCCTATGCTCCTGTTTGTGTGACCATGCCAACAGCTAAGATCTGCCACAAGTGAACTTGGTTTTGTTGTGCTTTTTCTTTTCCATTGATTTGGTTGAAATCAGAATGTAATGCTGTAATCTAATTTAAGAACTTGTAATCTAAGTTATTTCAACTGTCTTTTATTAGCCCTGATTGTCTTTTCTAGATGTATTGTGCAGGTTTATATTTCAATTCCTTTATATTATTTAGTATCACTTCCCCCCCTTTTTTTTTTTTTTTCTTTGTTGGTATTCAGGGGTTGAAACTGAACTCAAATCATTGCCTTTAGAGAATTAAAGTTTCATTTCAATAAATCTGGATATCTGCTAACTATATAGTTTTGGTATTTGGATAAGTTTGATTATTATGATACAAACAAGACCTCTATATCATTCAGAGTTTAAGAAACCATCTGTGCTGCCTTTACATATTGAATCTAACTATCTTTTTTTCATCTCTATTAATGATGGGTTTTGCTGAGCAAAATTAGCAAAACTAGAAATAATATAAACATTATAAAAAATGTCTGACCTTAAAAAAAACCAGGTAAGGTATGCCTCAATGGCTCAAAAACATTCAAAAGAAGAGACCCATTTGATAAAGTTTTTTTTTTTTTTTTTTGTTGGTAATTACCCATTTGATAAAAGTTATACTAATATTATTGTCAACTATATAATTTTTTTTTTTCTTGCCAAAATTTTGCTACCAACTAATGAAAATAAAATAAGATCTATTAAGTGGGGGCAAAGTAGGAGCTAGAAAAGTATTTGATCTTGAGTTAGCATCCAAAATTTAAATAATTTATTGTTGAAAGAGAACAAACAACTAAAAAAGTTGTCAAAAAGTTATATAAGTCGGTCTATTGCATTAGTATTTAGTAAAACTACCCATTTTTCTACCAAACAAGTAGTCAAATTAAAATTTTACATAACCAAAAGTCCATAAAAATAACAATAAATTTTGCCGTCCACAAATTCTTTTTATCTCATCGAATTGATTGCATATGCTTGTCCTCTCCCTGGCTAATCTCTAGTAATTTTTGTTGAATGATTCAAGCATATAAAAAGTATATATATTTTTATTAAAACCAATTTCCTTTCGGGGTAAAGAATTCAAAGACGCAAATATAAAGAAGAAGAAAAAAAAAAAACAAAAAAATATTGCAAGTATAATTAATTTCTTATATTATATATATTTATTTTTTATTCTTATGTAAAAAAAATAGCAATCTCACATTCTCAATGCCCACGTGTGTTTCAGTTCAAGAAGCGATTTGGAATTTCCCAAAAAAGAAAAAAATAAAAATTCCTCTTTTTATTTCAAAGCTTCCAATTTTTGCTTGGATAATCAAATATCTTCTTCTGAAAGAAACTCTCTGATATCAAAAAAGCACCACTCGGAAAAACTGAGCAAAACACATTATGGAAATCAACGGAGAAGACAATCAAATTTCCGATTCATGGAGCTCTGCAACAAGCTGGACTATCGCCTCTGGCAATCTCGTAAATTCACTGACTTTCGAGTCCTCTTTATCTCCGATCGAAGACGACGGAGGCAATAAGAACGATGACGTCAATTCGACGGCCAAACCCTCTCTTGTTCTACAGCCTCCCGCACTGGACTCAGGCCCTTGTGAGATCACATGTAAGTTTTAATTCTGTTATACCGTTTGGGTTGAATTCTTTATTCTTGGTTGTAAAAAGTTTGATTTTTGCTGTTCATGGATTCTGAGAAAGTGAAAGATAGGAACTTTGAGTATTTGAAATAAGAAAAAAAAATAAAAAAAACTGAAACTTTGTTTCAGTGCCTGTATATATTCTATGCAATCTCACAGTTGAAGTGTTTATGAATCTTAAAATAAATGAAAAAGGCAAAAAAAGTAATTAGAAGAAGAAATTGTAAAGAAAAAATGATTAATTATTTCTTGGAATGTGAAAAACCTTTTCGAGAATATCTGGATGTCATTGGGAAAGTTGGGAAATTGTGGGAAAGTACAAGATAGCAATCATGGGTTTTAAGAGCATATCCTTACTTTTGTACCAAATGCATCAAAGCCCATACTGTGTGAATTTTTTTGTTTTTGGGGTTCAAATTCTTTAGCTTGGAGAGGATTTCCGTAATCTCTCTTAAGAGTATCATTGGCAATGACTGAATTTTTTTTTTTGCAACTGCAGTAAATTTCACACAAAAGTATGAGGTCCAGCAGGTTTATGTTCGAAGCACTGCTCGAGTGTATGAGATATATTATGCAGCTGACTTTCAAAATGGCAATGAGTATCTCTGTACAGTTCGCTGTGGCATAGCTACTAGGGATGAACAGGTGCTTCGTACAACTGATACTGAGGATGTTCTTTCTGAATTTTCAAAAGGGTCTGGTGACAAACTATCCAAAGAAAGTTTAACAAGTGACAGTAATTTGAACTCCAGTGAAGATGACTGGGTTGATGTTATAGTACCAGATAATTCCATGCTTGGCAACAAAGACAATTCTTTGCCATCGAAGTTCAGTTTGCCTCAAGAAAGAAGCACACAGGTATTTTGTGTAGTTCTTTGTGTATTTTAAATCTGAATAATTTTTTCTCCGCACTCTAATCTGACTTTTTTATTAGTGCCCCTTGTGTACTGGTGTATTATTTTGGCATACGTATTAAGGCTTTAACTATGGCTCTCTTTCCAACAGAGAGAGAAAAATGAAAATTGTTCCAGAAGTTTGATGCATTTTCGTGAATGTTTTACATCCTTTTCTTTTTGTCTTAGTCTTGTGCCTGACCTAGTTTGTTTTACAGCCTCCCTCTGAATAGAGTGAATAGATGGCCAAAGAAGATTTGGTGATAATGAATAGAATATCGGTAATTCAGGGGAAATATAAAATGCGAAATGCCAGTTAGAAAAGGGCTGTTTAAGTGAATAGCAGTCTAAAGATCTAAAAGATGAGGCACCGCAACTTTCTTGGTTGTTAATTTGTTGTGATTGCTGATTGAAAAACTTTTTCAGGATTTTTACGAGGCTACGGCACAGATGAGTGATGTGAATCCATGTGTATCCCTTACAATTCGTTTTCTCTCACTTCAGAATAAAGATAGGGTTTATGTTGATGAGGTCTATGTGTTTGCTGATCCTGTTGACTCAACTGACTCAGAAAAGCAAGTGGGTCAGATGGAAAACTCATCTGGAAGTTCTTTTATGACAATGCTATTGCCTACCCTTTTGCAATTATCTAAAACAAAGGGTACCACACAATCCCAATACAAACAAAACTCTGAAACCTGCAAAAACCAGAACTTCCAGGATGTCGGGTCAGAAGCAACTGATTCTACAACTTTTGCAGCTAAAGTTCAGCAGGAAGAGAAGCCTAGCATATCTGATGATCAGGAAGTAGAGTTTCAGAACTTTAATAGGTCTAGTGTAGGTACAACATATTTACAGAGCCCCTCACAAGTTCCTCCTAACAGGCCTGATTTTCCCCGAAATAATCGTGTTGAAAGATCCTTGGATGAGCTTTTTTCTCGAATAGGACGAATAGAGGACATATGTTTAAGGTTTGAAGAGAAGTTGTTAAAGCCCATAAATAGCATTGAGGCAAGGCTTCAAAGGGTAGAAGAGCAACTTGAAGTGCTAAACAACAAACCAAAGAAATCTGGATTGCCATCTTGCTCAAGATTTTATGCTCCTAATTTTTCTTGCATTGAATCTGAATCCACCTCTTTTTGTCACAGTGGAACCAATTACCCCCATTATGAGGAATTTGAATCCAATAAGAAGGATATTCATTCAGATGCACAATCTATTCCAGATGATGATATGTCTGATTCTGGAAATGCTACTCAGTTGCTCCCGAGTCTTATAGTTACAGCTCCTGAGTTTTCAAGCTGTGATGATGAGGAAGAAAATGATGCATCCAATGAAGCATTGGATTCTTTGGTGGATAAACCAAGGCAGGCACCCACAATTGATGATGTTTTAGCATCTGCACTAGCTGGATTTGTATCTTCAATTTCAATCCAGTCAGATAAAAAATTTGAAAGTGTTTCAGTTGAAACTCATGAGGTTTCTAATGAAAAGGATGATAAAGTTGACAAAAGTGTTTCACCGAAGGCTGATTGTGGGATAAGCACTGATGGAACAGGGAGCACAGATGATTCGCCTTCAAATGCACTCAATCTTTCTCCTTTAGAGAGTGAAGGGGACATGATAAGATCTCTCAATCATGAAAATTCTGATAAAATAGCTGAAGGTGATGAACTGTGCCTACATTATGTGGGAGGAGAGAAAGATGAGTCATGGGGCAGTCATGTTAACAATAATGATGATCAAGCCCACCATGGCATGGTTGGTACCGATTTTTGTCCAACAGCAAAAGAGATTGAAAATGAAGAAGTTAGCACTGAAGTAAGAAACATTCTGGTTCCTGATGAAACTGACATTCAAAGTGAAATCCTTATGTATCAGACTGATACTGACTCTGATACCATCTGGAAAGATGGCCTTGCACGCACCAATTTAACTGTGGCATTGGCAAGGAAAGTTACAGAAGAAAAATCTGACAGAGACATTTTGCAGACTATGTTTGAATTTTCACGTGCTTCTTCCGTGGTGGATTTCCATATTCCAGTCCTGGATGTGAAATTTGTCTCTCAGGATATTTGTAATGGGTACATGCCCCTTGAAGACCTTTTCTCTGGCTTCTCAGAATCTAAATCTGAACCGGTTGTCGTCGAGGAAACTCCATATGTGTCTCCAAGTAATGAGCAGGAAAACTTACTTGCTGTGGAGGATGAAAAATCAGTGTCTCCTGCCATTGATGACCATTTCTCTGTGGATGTGAACTACTGTAGTCTACATGAACCTTTGAGCATAGGGGATGAAACTATGGTGAGTCATGATATATGCAGCAGCCATGAAACTTTTACAGCAAGTCTCATTTGATAGAAAAGAGTGACTTAGTTTTCACTTCAAATGTTTTTAACTTTGTATATAAATCTCTAGACAAGAAAGATGCGTATTTAGTTACATAATTTCTTTTCAATCAATCCAAGGTAACTAGTTTGCATTCTTTAATATAACTTCTTGACAGTTATCTACCTGAAAGAGTTCTTAATTTCAGGCTTATTGAATGATATATTTAAGATTTGTTTGGCTGAACTTTTTCTTCTGTTTCTCTATAAGTGCTTTTTGAAAAACCATTTTTACTGGTTTTGGTTAAAAGTTTTTTTGGAAGCTTGACACTTTCGAGAAATTGTCCAAATGCTTCCAAAAGCAGTTTTTAAGTTATGCTAAACAAGGCTTGCGGGGAAAATAATAATTTAACCATTTAAGTTTTCTATGAAATAAGCTTATCGAGTTCTGATACACTTGTTGTTCAAGCATATTTTATTGCTTTGGCATTTAGGTTAGTTTTCTAGCCTACAGTTCACTAGGCATATTTATAATTCCATGATCGTACAGCCTCTAGATATAGTTTGGACCTGACTGAAAATGGAATTCATCCCTGACCACCAGCTCTATCTTTCAAGAAAAATTTGCAGCCTCACAGACTTGATCTGTGGATTGAAGACCCTTTCGTTCCACTTTTTGGGAAAACCATGCAAGCTATACTGCTTGCTCTTAATAATAAAAATAAGGAAATATATCTATATGAGGTTTTAATAGCATTATTCTGGATATTTCCGATTTACAGATGAATTGCCTTAAATTTAATTACTGCAAAAATCAGCGACCATAATGTACGGTAAATCAAAAGGTCAAAGGGTCTTAGAATTTTTTATTTTTATGTCCTAGATGTTGACAATTAGACCATACTTTGGTTGTTAAATTGGACATCTCGAAACTTAGAAAGGAGATGGATTTCTTTGTTAAGTATATTTTTCTATTTTTTTAAGTAATGTTTATTGGTTAAGTGTAAAAGGACAAACTTGCATAAGTTGTCAAGTCCACTGGTTTATATTCTAATAATTTAAATGTAGAGCCACCAACAATCATTTAGTAAAAATGGTATAATAAGGAACTTGACCATTTCATGTCAATAAGAGCTGCAATGCCCAATGAGGAAAAAAGAATCTACATAATTTTGGCTAGAGTTAAAATGCAGAAAAAGACAAGGAGTTTGTGATGCTGCAGATTTTCTTGAACTGGGAGTAGATAGAGAAAGAGTTTCAGACCCCAATATTCAGAACACTCAGATCAGAAGCATAATTTGTGAAGTTGTTGCAGAGATTCAATCTGAAGAGGTACTTCAAAAGTCTATGAAGGTTATGATTGGTGAATTCATATAATCTATCAGCAATAATGGAAGGAATATAGACTTTCTATCTTCTATCCCCTGAAACACTACAAACTTTCTTTCTCATATTCAATAATATCTTTTGTGGTAGCAAGTTTCTGCCACCATGGCAATGAAAATTGCTTTTTTCATGTTTTCTGATAAAGCAGAGAAATGTGGAAAAGAGGGTAGGAAGAATTATGGGCTGAGATTGCCTTTTTTGGGTGATTAAATTGAAAAGGGACTTCCAAGATCTTCTGGTGATCAAGCACTTAGCCATTTCTGTGCCATTTAATCTAAATTTATAGAAAAATTGCTGTTTGGATGCAATTGAGAGTATAATAACACTGCCTCAAATTATTATAAATAAAGAGAATATTTTTTTCTTTATTTTTGGTAGGACCTTATTGAGAGTTAAGAGGCAGAAAGAAACAATTATGTCAATTTCTTGTGGGGTCTAGTCCAAAGAGGCTAAATGAACAATCAAGCCAAAGTCCAAAGGAACCTATGAAACACATTAGAATCTAATAAACAATTTGCCATACCACCAAAAAAATAAAAATAATAAAATAATAAAAGGAGAAAAAACCTCTGCCTCTCAGCATCTCAACTTATATATATTAGATATAAAATAAAAAAAGAAAAATAATCCCCCCCCTAAAGAACAACCATCCATCTTTCTTCTCTTTTCCCCACCCCACTTTTCCCCCAGTCACAATTTGTATGCTTTTTTGACAGAGTCAATTTAACCTGTAATGAGACAGAGAGAGATTTTCAGACTATATTAAAAATGTCTTAATATTCAATTGGAGTTTTTAAATAGAACCACAACATCCATGCCATCATGAAAAATAGAATAGGATGATTAGGATCTTCCTTAATTTTTTCTCCCACAACAGATAGAGAAAGAAGACGATATTTTGGTTATCTTTTGCTGTCTTTTCTTTCTGATTAACATGGAACTACACCACATTTAAGTTATAAAAAAGTACACATATTTGTTTTTTATATAAATGGATGGTTGAGATCTAAGATCTTAGAGCTTCCTCACTTTGAGTAGACTCTAATAATTGGTCCACTTCCCAACTTTGTCTGGGTGCAACCTTGTCATGAATAGGTTCATACTCCTGCAATATACAGTCAAAATAACATAAATTATTCTTTACAGTTTCTGCAACTATTTTAGTCACCTTCTTCAATAATTCAGAAAAAAATATTATAAAGATGTTTATTATAATTATATTTCCTAGAGTTATTACCTTTTCCATGTAAAAAAAAAAATCAACTTCTTTTTTTTACCTCCATTTTCTTGAGAAGTTCTTTTGCTGTGTTTGCTATAAGCAGAATGCGGCTTGCAGAACTGTCTATAAAACCTTCATCTACTCCTTTATCAAACAAGGAAAGCAAGCTGTTGTAGTACCCATCTACATTCAACACCCCCACCTGTTTAAAGAATTCAATCATTAAATGGAAAAATAAAAATAAAAATAAAGATTACCCTATATGAAATTGAAGTCCAAATTCCAAATTAAGAAAGAAAATTAAAGTAAAAGTAAAAATTAAGTCAGGAAGATCCATGTTTAGTACTGGTTTGTCATGAATTCCTAGCTGAGACCATGCTATCATCTCTAACAACTCTTCCATGGTTCCATAACCACCTAAAAGATTGAAATATGGATTCCAAAAAAGTTTCAGAAAGGAATATAGAAAAAAGTTGAAAAACATTAATAGTGTTTTTTTTTTTTTTTTTTTGATACACACACACACACACCTGGAAGTGCAATGAATGCATCAGCATGTTTTTCCATTTCTGACTTCCTTTGGTGCATGTCTGCAACTGTTTTCAATTGACCAACAGTCTCTCCTGATATCTGCAAGGTTGAGTTTGATCATTTTCCATCTAAAACTACAAGGTTATCCAGGGAAGAAAACAGAATCATAAACCAGTTTGGATGAACAGAAAGTAACCTCATGAGACAAAAGAGCTTTAGGAATCACTCTATACAAAACAAAAACAGAATCAAGTTTGTCTTAGTCCTCTCATATAGAAATTAGCAACCAAAGAAAAAAAGCAAGCCCATTTTGTATGTTATGAATTAAGGTTTACCCAAGAACATGACAACCTCCATTAAAGACAGTTTGAGATATCAAACCCATTAGTCCTACACTTCCTCCACCATAAACTAAATCAATCTTTCTCTCAACCTGATAAACAAAAAGAAAATCAATCAAACAAAAAGGCTGCAGATAAGAAGAAGAAAGAATTCTATAACCTCTTCAATAGGTTTGATTAATATTGATTACCAGCAATTTACCAAGCTCAAGAGCTGCATCACCAAATGCAGACTTATAGCCTGCTCTGCTACCACAGAAAACACATATTCTTCTGATCCTTCTTCTCTGTTCATTTGCTTTAGATTCCAGCAGTACTTGTTCTCCTTCCATTGTTCCAAGAATATTCAGACAAAAGAAAAGAAATAGAGAGAGAAAAATTGGAAAGAAAGAAAATGGTGAAGGAAGGATAACACAAGGGATAGTGTTTTGAAAGAAGCAAGAGACAACCTTGGCTTTTGAAACAATACAACTTTTATCTCAAAGACATTTTGTCTGGTTAAACAAGTACTTGTTGTTGGAGAAGACCCCAACAAAAGCCCATATTCATTTCTCTCTTCCTTTTATCCTCCTTTGTCTATCTCTATCTCTCTTCCCCATTAACTATTTATGAGCCTTCTATTGAATTATACTATTATAGTAAAAAAAACTCCATACCCATTTTCTTCCCTTTTGTGTCAATATGACCTATACTGTCATTTTATTGCATTCTCTAGTCTTCAAATCCTCTCTTCTCTCTTTCTCTAAGGCACACATCTTTTAATGGGTCTAGAGCCCATAAAAATTGTATCCCATACTCCATAGTACTCAGCCCAAACTCCTTATCTAAGCTTTATTATTTAAGATTCAAGCATTGAAAGTCAACAATATTTCTCCAATCAATTTAACTATAAAGGAGTAAACTATAATTGTTCAACTACTTTTGTGATACATGATTTGAAAGATGAAGAATTCATGAACATGGTGATGTACTTTTACAGTTTTTATGATAGCTAAAATCTATCCAATGGTAGGGTTCCTTTGTACCTATCAATGGGTACACTCTTTTTAACCAATATATCAAGCTTTTTTTTATTTTTATTTTTATATAAAAAAAACTCTGGATTGGAAATCTGTTAGAAAAACAGATCATGATTAATCAAATAACCATCATTGGTTGGACTTGACTTTTGACAATAATATACCCATTTGGAGACATTTTTAACCCAAAGGCAAATTTAATGTTTCGTTTGAAGCATATACTTGGCCACCTTGAATGCTGGTTTTTTTTTTTTTTTTTTTTTTTTTTTTTTAAAAAAAACTCTGGATTGAAAATCTTTTAGAACTTTTTAGCAGTTTCGTGGAAAACAGATCATGATTAATCAAATAACCATCATTGGTTGGACTTGACTTTTGACAATAATATATTCCCATTTGGAGACATTTTTAACCCAAAGGCAAATTTAATTTTTTCTTTGAAGCATATACTTGGCCACCTTGAATGTATGAAATCCTATTAAGATCTTCTTTTCTATTAAAACAATAAAACTGTGGTCAGAAATTCGAGATCAGAATCTCTTTGTGTATAACTCCTTAACTTCTTAAAATATAATTGAATTGTTTTTTATTAAATTTTGCAACCCAATCTTTGGTTGTACATCTATATACATATGATTTTCTAAAGCATTCTCAACTCAGAAGGGTTGGCACTTCTTAATCCACATTGATTGGCTCCTAAAATAATATTTGTCTATGTAAGTTTCCGACAATTGAGGGGATATTTGTAGTAATACAAAATAATATTAACAACTTAATGATATGAAGTTTTGGATATGGATGAGGCGTATCTGTTTTACAAAATAATATTGACAAAATAATCATAGTGTTTTAATCTTTTTTATATTTTTGGATGTCTTCGTTGGTTCTAAAAAAATTAATATTCATGATGATGTGTAAGCAGTATTTGGAATTGAAAATTTCCACGAAGATTTAATTACTTATTGAGTTGTTGAATGAACAATGGTTTTTAATTTATGGCAGAAAAGACTTAACAGCATTAATTTTTAGGAAAAAAGAAAAAAGAAAACAATAAATCAAACACATGTTATTAATTACTACCAACTTTGTACTAAAAATATTAACATCTTCACTGTTTTTGCTCAATTAATTAGTTTGATAGTGTTGATAAAAAATATTATTAAACATGTTATAGTATCTGTAGACGCAAGCATGTCACCTTCAATTTGAAAAAAAAATAAAAAATAAAAAATAAAATAAAATTTTAACTTTAATTAGACAATTGTATGTAAGAACTTAAAATAAGAGAATCTTGATGGATTTTTGAATGCCTTAACAAAAAAAACTTTAAAATAAAACAGCTAAAATATTGAAAAAAAAAAAAAAAAAAAAAAAAAAAAAAAAAACTATGGATTAAGGCTCGACTCACATTCTCAAGTAGTTATTGTGCTGAGAGATTTGAGTCTCCCGTTGTGTTTTCTAGAGGTGCATATATATAGTTCTCAAAGTATCATTCCTGAAATAAACTACCTATTAAATAAACTAAATAAAAACAAAACTCATTTGATAAGCTAGACAAAAATAAAATAAATAAATAAATAAATAAGTTTAGATAAAACTAAAACATATCCTATCATATATTGGATTAAATTAACCTTCACCCAAATTTATTTTGGCGAAAAATGTGATTCAAACATTGTTTCCATATTTTATTGAATCAGATTAATTTGATGAATTATATGGATGCATTTCATGGTCCTTTAATAAATCTATCACGAGCCTTGCCAAGATCTTTGGTCTGTCATAATAATTCCATCCATCTATTTGTCCGACATTGTTTGGTCGGCTTTGAGATCACTTGGTATTTAATTATTTTGGTCTATTGGCTTCAACTTTTTGGGCCCCAGTTTGAATATCCTGGCTACATCTTGGACCAATGGAGTCAAAGCATCTTGGATTAGTAGAGATGATTCAGTAACTTGCTTTATGTCATGGATTTTATGGGATTGTGAATCTTCAGCTTTATGATCATCTTCACACTTGTGATCATGTTCATCTTCAATTTTATTCTCTGCTTTACTTCACACTTTTGACCATGTTTTTACATTCGTTTGGAATGTCTTGATTAATCTTAAGCGTACTTATGAAATGGTTTACGTTCATCACAATAATAATCACACTCATGGCCATAAAATTATTTGTACTCGACAAGAATATGGAAACGATACCATTCATGTCCATCCCACCAATATGAAGATTGCCTCCCAGCCTAAACATTCCACGGTGCATAAGAGAATTCCAAAAAAAATATTAACACTTCTCCAAACTTTTAAATTGATTGAGTCAATTTTTTTAAACTTTGATCTCGGATCATAATTAAAAGACGATATTATTTTTGACTTATTCTGTCAATGTCTCACTAAGCGTCCTAAAAGAGATTGGTAAAAAATAGTACCAAACAAGTTGTAGAAGATGCAAGCGGAACACTTTCAATTTAAAAATAAAAAAGTAAAATTAAATTAAATATGAGGAAAAGTCTAATTTTAATAAAGCGAATGTACTTGAGAACCAAAAACCAAAAAAAAAAACTTAATAGATTTTTGAATGCCTCGACAATAAAATATTTTAAATAAAAACAAAAAACTAAAATAGTGAAAGCTAGAAAAATGAATAAATTAGAAAACTGCGGTTTAAAGCTTGAAAGACATTTGAAACGGTTCTTGTGCGAGAGATTTGGGTCTACTGTTATGTCTTTAGAGATTCTTTTATATAGTTCTCTAAGTATCAGTTTTTATTGAAATAAACTGCATATTAAATGAACTAGATAAAAATAAAACAAATAAGTAAAATTTGATAAAATTAAAATCTAGATTAAATTAATCTTCACCAAAATTTTTGATTTTGGCAAAAAATATGATTTAAACAGATAGGAAGCTAGAGTGGCAAATAATTCTTAAAATCTATTGCTCAGGTTTCATTTGGTAACAGGTTCATTTTTTTATTTTTTATTTTTAGTTTTTAATTTTTATTTAAAAAATAGCAACTTATTTGGTAATAGTTTTTTTATTTTCGTTTTAAAAAAAGTAAAATGAAATAAAAAAATTTGGTAACTATTTTTTTTTTTGATTTTCTACATTATTCTTCTTTTAAAATTTAACATATAAAATCTACACAAACAATAAACCCCAGAAATATACATTTATTACCGAAGAAAAAGCCCCAGAAATATACATCCATCTAGCGAATTCCCAGAAAAAAATAATAATTTAATTTAATTTTCTTTTTTGAAAAAGTATTCGCACAAAAAATAAATAAAACTAATTAAAACATGAATTCAATGGCTATGGAGTCAGAGACAATCAGCCCTGGGGTACGAAACCACCTTTATTTCTCTCCCTTTCGTCTCCTTTCCTTCGATACTGTCAATCCAAAACCATAACCAGCTTGGTCCCTCAGATCTCTTGCCGATCTACAAGCTTCCTGGTCTTCAAAGAGAGACGAGATCCGATTCAATCCGACCACGCGCCGCCGTCATGGTCGTCAACACGCGCCCTCTAAAGCGGATGAAGAGGCCGGACGACACTCGCCGAAGAGAAGAAGACGGAAATGTCGTGTTGCCAGAGAGACAGTACAAGTGAAACGGAAACGAAAAAGAAAAACGCAAACCGTTTTCCATTTTTATTAAAAATTTTAAAAAGCGTTTTTTTTTTAAAAACAAAAAACAAAAAAAAAAACGACTGAGTTATGAAACATGCTTACATGGTGAATAGTTATTTTTTGTTTTGGTTTTTTATTTCTTTTGGAAATATATGCTTTAAGACTTATAGATTCTTCTAATATATCACAACTATACCTTTTTTTTTTTTTTTTTTTCTTGTTTTGATGAATTACTATACATTTCTTTTGGAAAGAAGAACAATAGCTTTTTAAACCGACTTATTATAAGTCTACTACCACTCACCAATAAATAAATAAAAAAGCCTTCTGAAACCTCAAATATATCCAACTTTTCTTTCCTGATTATGAACGTTTTGAATCAAACCAATGATAATATGTGTAAATAATTTAATCACAACATTTAATAGCAAATGTACTAATTTCCATTTCCTCCTTGTGAACAATTTGGGAAATTCCTTCCTTTTTTCTTCAACATTACATTCTTACATGAAGCTTCTACTCCTTCATGAGGTTGCAAATCCACATCTTGCAAGAAAATCTCTTGACATGGAAAGTTGCTGTTGCAGTCAAATCTCATTGCCACTTTTGAATTGCTAGTTCCTTTAATGTTACTATATACCACATTGCTTATCTGCACAGCTGAGACCTGCCAAATATCTAAAATATTCATATGTATGTATATAAAGCCAACCATATGAGAGTTTTTGGATTATGGGTTAGAGGGATTTTTAAGGGTCAGTTTCATTCACCTTATTTGATATCTGATTTAAATACAATTTAATCTTTCTGGTTTTAAAAATATCATTAATCTCTTTTTATATTTCAAATAGTTATTATTTTTCTCTTTTATTATATTATTCACACTTTTTAAAATAATTTCATCTCCTTCAGCCTTCTATAGGGGTACTAGTTATAATTTTTAAAATTTAAAAAGATTGAATTGAAATTAATATAAACATCAAAAGGTCCAGAGCATAGAATATTATTATTTTTAATTATATATTTACCTGCTCTGAGCATGGTTCCCTTTTATCACAATAATGTTGATCTATGATTATTGGATTTCCAACATTCTGCATTGTAATATTTTGAAACCTGATGTTTTTTGCATATCCGAACCCTCCCTGCATAGGCTGAGAAAATTTAGTAAACCTAAATATTAATTTCTATCATTGATTTTGGTTTCCTTGAGGGTATCATAGCTAGCAAATATATATATATATATATATATATATATATATTAATTTGGTCAGCATAAAACAAGTTAATTTTTTTTTTAGTTGGAAAAAAAAAAGTATCATTGTAGTATCATAAGCATCATGTCATAGATTATGCGTCATGCATCATTGCAGTATGGGACCATCCGAGACAATAATAAAATATACTAAAATTTAAATTTCAACTTTCAAACTTGTAAGTGTGAAAGTTCAGCCGATTTTCTATCGGTAAACTACCACCCTCGATGGTTTGCATAAAACAAGTTAGTAAAGTTATACAAGTCTTGCATATCTAGGGCATAACGGATATGAGGGTTTAAGTGTTTTGGTCTGCACAAAATATTTATCCCAAGACCATTATTTTTTCATTATATTAATCAAATGCCAAAAAATATTGGAAATTTGGAATTAAGCACACCCTTTACCTGCCAAGTCTTGATTCTTACTCCATTGGTAGTTCCTGAAAATATTGCTCTGTTCACTACCACATTGGAGACATAATCTACTGAATTTCGATCTCCCAAGCTTCCAATGCTGCAAATATATATACATTACATATTATCAGACTTTTTCGAAATGATTATATACAACAATTTGTAATAATAATAACCAAAAACTACTATTTGCCATGAAAATTGATATGATTTTGCTATAAGCTTTAGCTGCCCTCACCTTATTCCATGACCTGGTCCACATGTTATATTTGTAGCTCGAATATTTTTTGAGCCACCTACAATGGAAATACAATCATCACCTGCAATATTGAGAAAAAAAAAATTAACTTAGACAATAGACACATCTATATATATATATATATATATTTTTTTTTATGATACGCATAATTAAATTTTTAACTTGCAGATGCACTATATTAACGACGATTTAGTCAAAATTTTCATCTATAATATATTATAAACTATTATAAATGATAGTTTCATTTTAAAACTATTATTATATATGCAACTACAAATTAAAAATTTATGGATATCCATTTTATTAAAATTATATATATATATATAATTTTTCTATGAACAAAATTTTGTCCAATAATTCATCTGATCACATGTAATAGGTCTCTGGGATTCCTTAAGAAGAAAACCACTGTATATCTAAATATTTAGCATATCAATCTTAGTTCACCTGTCCCGATGATGCAATTGTTTATTTTGAGGTTGTGTGTTCTTGTGACATGGATTCCATCGGTGTTGGGGCTGTCTTCTGGTGCACTTATCTTGAGATTCAAAGCTATCACATTCACACTTTTTTCAAAGGCTAGATGCATTTTTTGTGCATTCCGGAACCTTAGATTATCCACTTTCAAATTGTTGCATCTAATGAAATTCAAAGCCTTCAAAGAGAAAATTAAAATTTAAAATCATGATTGAATTCCTCCGCAAGCGCACAAACACACACATAAATAGTGGATTTACAAATAAAATGTTCATCTAGATCGTCTGTTGATTATTTATTTTAACAATGAAGTTGTTACTAAAAATATATTTTTATTGACGATTCAGACAGATGATAGTAAGTTTGTCTCTAAATACACAAATATAGCTATGTTATTGCAAAGTATATATTACAGTTTCAAAATGTGGATTGTCACTAATAGTAGTTATTAGTTACGCTTTGTCACTGGTTTGTCATTTATAGTAGACTACTTGTGATTATCTGCATTTTAAAACTATCAGATATACTTTATAATAGTCTGGCTGTATATATAAATCTCATAAGTTGGGGACCTTATGGAGCCCAACTGTGAATTTTTTTTTTTAATTTTATAATATTTAAGATTGTCTGCATCTATTTTAAACTAAAATAGAAAAAAAAATATATATATATATAATATAACTGTTTTTTTTTTTTCAATTTCGTTTAAAACAGTTTTAAACAATCTCAACGAAAAACAGTAAAAACAATAAAATAGAAACCATAATCGTCTTCCATAAAGTCCCAAATTTAGAACAAATGAATTTTGATTTTAAATTGTTAGATAGTTATATAAGTCTGACAAAATAAACAAATTAATTACATATTCCACAAACTTACATTTGGGGCGCTTGTGCAAGGCTAGGGATCAAAAAGAGGAAATTGGTGTCAGTCATTTGTATATAAAGCAAATATATATATATATATATATATATATATTTTGTTTTATTATCAAAATGAAAGCAATAATAATTTTAATAAATGACAAGTCATACAAGAGATTTATTAACTTTGCAAGAGCTTTGCCACCATATCCTTCCATTGCCGTCAAAGACGCCACCACCTTCTACTCTAAAGTTGCGAATCTTTTGAAACAGAAGCCAATATGCTTTATGTAATTTGTAATCTGATCGGTTTTGAGAGGCTGTCATTGTCCCTTTGATCTACAATTAATTAAACAAAAAATATATACATATATAAAACTTAATTATACATAACAATATTTATTCTGTTAGGATAAATGTAGCATATATGGTCTGTCATTTTAGTTGAATTATTACTACTTTTAAACGCTTAAACTATAATTAGAAAGTGAATTATTATTATTTTTAAAATATTTTTTTCTAAACTTTTAAAAAAAATAATAATTTAACAAAGTATTAGAGCTTAAAATCCTATATACTTAAGTTCAAGTTACACTTAAAAATAATCAACACATGTAATGACTAAAATGATCTCCAAAGTGAAGAAAAATATTTTCATAACTTGATATACATAATAAATTTATTTTTTAACAGTTTATGCTTTTGGAATCAGTAATAATTTAATAATTTTCACATTAGATATCCTAACTTTAATCAAGTACCGATGTAAACCTATACACATGTGGTGAGGCATATATGTAGATGAGAAGTCTCCATGCATGCACAAAACTCACCTTCATCGTTAGATGATGAGATTTGCAAGGACCTGAGAATTTGATTGGCTTTAGCATATAATTGCTGTTAGGAACCAATAGAACTACACGATGATCTTCGGAAGAACAAGCTCTCTGCCAAGCTTCCTTGAATGCCTAAAGCAAATAATAATCACAATAACAATGTAAAACTACATAAACTCAATATATGATTAAGATAGGGAAAAAAAAAAAAACAGAGTTTAAAGGATTAAAAATTGAAGTAATATTTTGTTCTTCTATATACCTCACTGTCATCTGTTATTCCATCACCCTTGGCTCCAAAATCATGGACGTTAAATATTCTAGGCTTTGTTGAAGGAGTTTTCTTTTCTAAAGAAAACCACCATGACATGATCTTGTAAAGATGAGTAATATTGGGATCATAGCTTGATAGTGGAATAGTAATGGCATTATTGGCAACTAGTGCCTCTTGTTCACGGCTGAAGAACAAGGAAGAGGAAGCTGAGAATATTACAAGACTTGCTAGAACAAGGATGATTTTGAGGTATTTCTTACTTGGAAGTGTAACACTTTTTGATGAAGAAGAAGTAGCTTGAAGGAGCTGATCAGCTGGAATGGCTACACGAAAAGTATTAAGGAATTTTCTGTAGCTTTTCACGGTGGGGAATTTCATAATTTATTACTTTCTTTCTTTTCTCTGTTTTCTTTTGGGGCAGAGGGTGCTTATTGACTAAAGAAAGCTGTTCATCATGAATTGATCAACATTGAAAGATGGAAGAAGCTTCTTGAGGCATATAGCCAAACTCGGTTTTAAAAATTTCTTGTAGTTTGTTGAATATATATATATATATATATATACACATTGTTGTTGTAATAATAAAAATTAGTAATCAATTTATTTCAGCCACTTGTTGTACGAAACTATATTTAATTTTGGTACTAAAGCTTTAATACTACCTTATTTTATTTATATATATATAAATTTTAGAATAAAGATATCCTTATATATTCTTATATACTGGTATACACGAAACTTTGTGGTCTGCACAATTGAGAGGGTCCCTCCTTTGAAGATATAACATATATATATATATATATATATATATAGTGGTTCGCAAATCATTTCTATATATAAACTAGAAAAAAAAATGTCATGTTATCCACATGTTGAGATATTTTCAGCTAATTAATTAGCTTAAAAAAACTGGCCTGATGATATTGAATAAGACACCAGATTCACACTTGAAAAATTCAGCATATATATATATATGAAACTCTAAAATAAAGATATCCTTATAATTATATCTTTATTATCAATGTACAAGTATTTTATTATTGTGTATTAAATAATAGTAATGATTAAAAAACCCATCCAATTAAAAACCAAGTAAAATGAACTTTGTTCCCACAAACACATGTTTTATAATTATACACGCAAACAAAACTGGATATAATATTAAGATTTAAAAGAAAAATTAAAACTAGATATAAGTTCAATATAAATGATAATGCGGCATTTCTTATAGCTAGCTTATGACTTTATGTTACATGTGATCATGTACATATATATACAATACATATGTATAATATAACATGTTAATTTATAATAGTATTAATTAAGAAAAATGCGGTACTGAAGTTTCAAAGACATGGTATTAATTATTATTATTGTTGTTGTTGAGCTAGTTTAGAGACTTTTTGAAGCAAAGAGTGGATTTTGAAACATTATTTTGTCAAAAATGATAGGAAATATAATAAACATTGAGGAAATAAAAAATATGTATAGTGTTAACTTGTCCTTATTTAAAATTGTTACACGTGTGTAACATGATAATGTCTATACTCTTCCATATGTGAAGTTTTGAGTTCAAGTAATCATTATAAAAAAATAAAAAAATAAATAAACCCTAGCGAAAAAGTTTGTTAAAAGTTTACTATAACGGTAATGATTATGTGTTCAAATAATTCCACACAAACAAAAAAACATTTTATTAGAGATAAAAATGAATGAGAAAAATCTATAATTAATAATAAGAATCCCTCTGTTTTGTTAGTTTGTGCATAAATTTCTTTATACCATGGATGAATAACAATAGGGCATGGCCCCATTTTAATTAAAACTGGGAATATTCAACTCTAATCTATATTGATCTTTGGTTGGTCCATCATATTGTTCATATTAAATTAAGATCCACTTTTTTTTTTTAAATAATAATAAATCAAGGGTTTAATTTCCTCCCTTTTCCCTCTCAAGAGAAGCTAGAAACTTGGAGAAACTCTCCCTTTAATCTTGAATTTAACATTGTTACATGAAGCTTTAACTCTTCCATGATCATCTGCATAAGATTTTAAATTGATGTCTTCTAATAAAATCCCTTGACATGGAAAGTGTTTGCTGCAATTGAATCTGATTGCCTCCTCTGTACTGCTAGTGCCTTTGATATTTCTATACACCACTTTGCTTATCTGCACTGCTGAGACCTGCCAATTCCCCAAAATAATACAATTTTTACTTTAAAATTTTATTTGCTAAATTAGATCAGGGACATCAATGCCCACTATTATTTATTTATTTTTTTAGAGAATATGAGGTTTGATGGGGTTTTATTTACCTGTTCTGGGCATGGTTCCTCCTGATCACAATAATATTGATTTATGAATATTGGATTGGTCACATTATGCATTGTAATATTTTCAAACCTGATGTTTTTGGCATATCCAGACCCTCCCTGCATAAATAAACATTTTTTTAAAAGTTTCAATTTGCTCTTGACATGTACGTATTATTAGCTCATTTGGGTTTCTATAAAAGCTAATATTTGGTTCTTCAAATGAAAAGTTGTGTTTATTTTTTAGGAAACAAAATAAGAATAATCAAATTTTTGGTACGTGCATGGTAGAAAAAGAAGTGCAGTAGTAAATTATAATTAATAATTTATTGGTCAAATATTTATTATTGTTAAAGCAAGTGAGTTTTTAACCAATTTGAGTAGGATATAATGTAAGAGTGACTGACAAAAAAAATTTCCAATACCAATACTTTTTTCAATTTGTTTGACATCCATATATAAATTTAGGCTTCATTACCAAAAAAAAAAAATAAATATATATAAATTTAGGCAAAAATTAAAAATTGGAAATTTGTAAGCACTCTGTTTGGTACCTGCCAAGTCTTGATTCTTACTCCATTAGTAGTTCCTGAAAATATTGCTCTATTCACGAATACATTGGAGACATTACTTGATGAATTCCCAGCTCCCAGGCTTCCAATGCTGAAATTTATACAATTAAAAGTGTAAATTTGGGCCACCAGCCCCAAAACTTTGGGTTTGTATGGGTTCAGACCAAGGATGAAAATATCGGTATCGACGGAAATATCGAAGGTTCAAAATACGGAAATATCGATGGAAATATCGACAAAATATCGATATCGATAAAAAAATGAAAGAAATGACGGAAATTTATAGAAAAATATGGAAATTTTTTATGAAACTTCAGGATATGCTTATTTATTAGATATTTTATCAATTTAACTATAAAAATTGAAAAAATATTGAGTGAAAATCATATTTATCATAATTAAGAGATTTATAGTACTCGCTGATAGAAATAAAAATATTATTAATTAAGTAATGAATTATTCATTAATCAGAATAATAATACAAGTACATGATTACTTAAATATAAGTCAATATCATATAGAATTTCTTGGTGGTTGAAAATTTTCACTCTCTTCCTCATCCTCATTTCTAGTTCTGTATTGAGAGAAATATTGATCAGAAGGCACATCTCCTTGATAATTTTGCATGTAATTGTTAACATGCCAACCATATGGATCTAATATTTCATGTGAGTGTCTTTGCTGATAGTAATGATATGGTTATTTGTTTTGTATAGTAAGATGCTATTTTTTTTAGTCAAATTTATAATCATTACATATTCTAAATTAGTTGAATTCTTAATTTTGAAAAACTATGACCGGTTATTTGTTTGGTATGGTAGGATGCTATTTTTTTTATTCAAAATTGTAATCATTACATATTCTACATTAGTTGAATTCTTAATTTTGAAAAACTATGGCCGGTTATTTGTTTGGTATGGTAGGATGCTATTTTTTTTATTCAAAATTATAATCATTACATATTCTACATTAGTTGAATTCTTAACTTAAAATATATCATCAATAAATAATTATAATTTAAAAAATACTCAAATATTTATAAAAATATATGATATTTTAAAATTTAAACCATCTAAATTTCCA
>QANX01008208.1:0-15967 GCA_003254975.1 Ochetophila trinervis | reverse complement strand
AAAAAAAAAAAAAAAAAAAAAAAACAGAGCACCAAGTTAACAAGAAATATAAGAAAAACTATATTAAGTAATTAGAATTCGATAAATTAATGAAAAGACTTACAAGAGATTTGTTAACTTTGCAAGAGTTTTGCCACCACACTCTTCCATTGCCGTCGAAAGTTCCGGCGCCACCACCATCGACTCTGAGGTTGTGAATCTCTTCAAACACAAGCCAATGTGTTGTATCTTTTTTATAATCTGTTAAATCTTCAGAAGCTACAATTTTCCCTTCGATCTACTTAATTAATCAGCATAAATCTAATTATATAACTTATACTATAGTTAAAATATTAAGCAGTTTGAGTAAATTAAGTAATTAAAACTCACCTTGAATGTAATATGATCAGATTTGCAAGGACCTGAGAAATTGATTGGCTTTAGCAGATACTTGCTGTTAGGGACCAAGACAACTACATGCTTTTCTGTGGAATTACAGGCCCTTTTCCAAGCTTCATTAAATGCCTATATATAAATAAGAATATTCCTCCAAATAAATAAAGAAACAGAGAGTTTTAATTTAATTAATTAGCATTAATTGAATTGAATGTACAAGTAATATATACATCATATATATACACTACCTCACTGTCATCTGTAATTCCATCACCTTTAGCTCCAAAATCATGGACATTGAATTTGTCATGGTGAGTAGGAGAAGCTGAAGAAGCTAAGAATATCATGACAAGTAGTAGTGCTGCTGGGAAAGGAATGATTTTCATTTGCATTTTATATTACTCATTACTGGATTAGCTTTTAGCCTTTTATAGCTATAATATTTATAGCAATTTCAAACCAACCCTTCTATTTTCACATTTTGCAGTCATGTCTCTTCATTTTTCTTCTTTTATTTATCTAAGAAGTTAAATGACTAATTTTGTGGTCTGCAGATGGGGTCCAACCTTCAGAGACAAACATATCAGCCATTCGAATAATTTTTTTTTTTTTGCTGAATACCATCCGAATCATTTATACATCACATTGTTTCAGAAAATATAATATCATACTCATGTTTGACTTAAATATGTATCATTTAGTATAACATGCTATTTAATTTTATGCTAAAAATTAATTAAAACATTGCATTAAAAGAAATGAATTGCCTCTGCTTGAAATAATACCAACTCATTAGATATTTGATTAATAAATTTAATAAATTAAGAAATACTCTCTATATATATACACCGATTAATGGGCTCAACTTAATTATTGAAGTGTGTTGAAACACTTAAAGCCCAATTTCTAGCCAGTCCGTTTCTCATTGTCAAAGATGGGCCCATGTCAGAGAGACTTAATTATCAGGTAGAGCCCACCTCCTTTAAAATAAAGTTAGGTAGTTGAATTCTTTCGACACGCCTCCCATGGAAAATTGACCCACTTTTCCTATTTTCTCTCCGTAAATCTCCGTAAATTAGTCTTTCTTTACTGAACTTTCTTTTTGACTTTGGACAAAAGCAGTACGCTGTCTGTTCCTTCTTGTCGAAATTCTCCCTCTCAGATAAATTTTTTTATTTGATTTGAAAGATTTTATTGAAATTTTTAAATAAATATTATTAATTATAGAATAAATGAGTAATTTTTTTTATGAATAATATTATATATTATAAATTAAATATTATTTTTTTATAAATAATATTATTTATTATGAATAAAATATAATTTTAAAAAATTACTTCGGTTAACCCTCTATGCCTTTTAATATAGCCTAACTCTGTTTTTCGAATGAAAAACCACTATGGTTATACTATGTTTTGCGAGAAAAGGGAGAACAACTTAGTGAAAGGAAACAATCCACGGAAAAGAAATAATATATTTAGCTATTTTTAATAATATATATATATATATATAAATATAAAGAATAGCATCACTCTATGCTAATAATTAGGATATTATTTTTTATTTACATTTTTTTTTGTCTATAAGATGTAATTCACCACCTTAATTATTAATTATTGAATTAAAAAGTTGGGACTACTATTCTTTATGTACATATATGTTATTAAAAGTAGCTAAATATATTATTTCTTTTCCGTGGATTGTTTCCATTCACTTAGATGGATTCTAATTTGGGTGAGGATGCGTGCTGGCAACTACGTCGTGCCCTCCTAACGCAATTTTACTATTTTATAGTAACATTTTTGGACCTTAAATAAGCTTAAAAACAACTGACAGCAATCTTCATATTATTTTTTAAACTAATAATTCAGAAGAAAAAAACACCTCACCCTTAAAATTTTGTCCATCTCATGTGGACTCTATTGGTAAAATTTTCTATATTACTTTCTCTTCAACTTAAATACCCATCTTTTCCAAACATCATGCTTTAAATCTTGCAAATGGATGGTAAGTTGATATATGACAGAGTCTTTGAAGGGTCAATCTATGTCGTGTGATGTTGGTCTGTGAATAAATTGAATGGGTGTAATTTTGTATTTTTATTATGTTAAAACCAAAAGCTATTTTAACTCTAAAATGGAAAAGAGCTAAAAGAAATGAAAGCATACCCATAAAATACCCTGTCTGTAGGTCGGATATCAAACTGAAGTTTTTTTTTTTTTTTTTTTTATATATTAAATAATATTTATCTAATGAATAGTATTATTTATAACAAGTAATATTACTTTATTGTATATAATATTTTTTTATAATAAACAATTTTAATCTATAATGAATAATATTTTTTTTATAATAAATAATATTTAATCTATAACTTGTAACGTTTGAGTTATAATATGTAATATTTTAAAAAAAATTCATTAAAACTTCTTAAAAAAAAATTCATTATAAAATTCACCCAAATTAGAAAAGAGAATAGTTTTTAAGTAGTGTCTCTGCTTTGCAATGCAATCCTAAGTGACGAGGACAGCTCTGCCCACAAGAAGCCTATTTTGAGATTACAATCTTGTATTGTCGCAGTGATGAATAGAAGTCATTAGGAAGGTCCATATAAATAACAACAAGATTAATGGAGGAATTGAAGCCACCAAGGAAGCATTGGATTCAGCTCCAACTGTTCTATCTTGATGGTAATTTTATTTATTTTTTTAATTTTGGGTGAAGGGAAAAGTAGGAAGCTTTTATAAAGAATTAGATCTCTTGCCTAAAAGATAACCAACATTTTGACCAAATGACTTGTCCTGGATTATGAATGGAAAATGTCAAGTCTTTTGTCTTATGCATCTTGGAATAGGTTTGGAGTCGTTCACCAAAAAGATTGCTTCATATATTTTATTGCAATGATAATAACTTCCAGATTAAGACTCCAAAAATTACCGTTGGGAGAGTAGTTTTCTTAAAAAAAAGAAAAAAGAAAAAAAAAACTAATTTAAACTTTGAAATAAATTTCTGTTTTCTTTCTCGGGAATAAAACTTGTATTCGAATTGGGGAAGAGAAGACAAGGTGATCGGTTGCGGTTTTGATCCAAGGCAGAAGAAGGCATTCTTAACGGTAGAATTTTGCAAAGCAGAGGAGTCCCGTGAATAAAGCCGACAGCGCCTGTATTTGTGCGGGTATCGGACCTGAGTCGGATATAGCTCGCCTATATCAGGCGGACCTCTCTGTCAAGCCGTTTGTATCTATTAAAGATTAAACATAAAAATATACGTCTATTTATTTTTTATCAGCTTAAATTTTTAGCATCGATGATAATTTAATATATCTAAGTACATTTTATATCTTTTTAAAATTGAATTTGTTTATATAGAGATAAAAAAATTTACAATTAATTTGTGCAGTTGATACTTTGTAATTTGAAACAAGTTATACTTTTATCTAATGTAGTTAAAATTGATTAATTCTGTAAATTTAAAAATTATGTACATAATAAATTATTTTCAAAATTAATTTTTTATTTTTAATTGTATCAAAAATTAAAAAAATATAATTTTTTTTAAAACTTAATAGTATGAAAGTGTGGGTTATTCTAATGGATAATTGATAAAAAAAAATATGAAAAAATAGATAATAACATAAATTTAAGCTTTTGAAATCAGTAGTATAATTCAACTTGATAATTCATCAGTATCAAAGTGGGGTTTCCTAATGGATAATTGATAAATATATATATATGAAAAAAAAAAAAAACTACTCTGTTCCATGATCGGATATCTCGACGTGATACAGGAGGGGTATTTTGTGGATATGCTTTTATTTCCGCCTGCTCTTTGACATTTTGTACCTAAAAATGTAATTATCACCCACTGACCCATTCAATTATACTTATAGATCGTCTTTGCATGCCATGGATTAACTCTTCAAAGTTCCTGAGGTTATTTTACCACCCACTTCTCATACCTTATCACAGATCAATTTTGCATTCACTTCGCACGCTATGGACTTAAAAGTATGATGTTTAAAAATTTTGGATATTCTACAATTGAAGATGAAGTACCATGGAAAATTTCACTAGTAAAGTCCATATAAAGCGGTTAAAATTTTAATTTTTTTCAATAGATGAATATTTTTCTTCCAGAAGAAAAGTATACTTATACATACAAATTACCCACATAGAAAGCTCAAACTTAATCTTGTTAGGAACATATGTTTTTTAATGATGCTCTATGTTTCAAAAGATGTGAATTATCAAACCATCGAGCATATGCAACAAAGAAATTCACAAGTGATGATTAGTCCAAAGCTTCATATAAGAGTTGGCCAATCTCGAGTATAAGGTCACACTCGGAAACCTTATCAGGATGCTTGGTCAGTCCGACCGTCAAGATTCGGGGGCAATCATTTCTGTTGGAATCAAAACTATCCACACAATGATCTACCTTGCCAAGATAGACCGGGAATGATTTGCAGATATATGGGCTAGTTAAGAGTCCTTAGCAGAAAAAAAATGCTGAAGAAGCAATTTAGAATTAAAAATATTAAATAGGTTTATTTATATAAGCTTTGATTTGACCATTTAGCATAAAAAAATCTTATAATTGTTTATATACATTGAATTAAAGATGTTTATTTGCTTTTTAAAAACTACAGCTTAGTGATAATGTCCATATTCTTCCATATTTCTGGTTTCAAGTAACCATAATGATATTAAGAAAAAAAATTACTTAATCAGATTCACCTTTAAAAAACAAATAAATATATTCAATTGAATTATATATATATATATATATTTTTTTTTTTTTTTTTTTGGGTCTTCATCTCACTTTTTACTTTTATGATTTGTAAAACAGTAAGTGTGTGTATGTATATATATATATTATTACCAAAAAATATATATATTTATATTTATATCATAACATAAAAAGCCTTTGAATTGAGCAAATTGTGAAACTACTTTATATGAAACTAATAGAAGAAACTATGAATATATATGAATAATTTGAATTCAAATAATATGTACATGTGTTCCTCAAAATAATAATAATAGTAATAATTTGTACGTGTAAACCTATTTACAAATTACATCTAACATCCACACTATTATAGCTAGCAGCTTGGAGAAACCTTTCCAGGTCTTCTCTTAAAATGAGCATTCTCAAATAAAGCTTCAACATCATCATCATCATCTTTTCCATGATCAGCTACCAAATTCACATCTTGCATCACAATATCTTGGCACGGAAAGCTCTCGCTGCAATCCAATATGATTGCCACTTTTGAACTGCTAGCTCCAGTTGTATTGCTGTAAACCACATTGCTTATCCGCACAGCTGATTTCTGCAAATAGTCCCAAAATCATATAAGGAAATCAATTTTATTATTCTAAACTAGCTGAGCTTAACTTCTAGAATTTTGGGTTTAGTTGGTTTAATTAATTACCTCTTCATGGCATGGTTTCTTTTGATCACAGTAATCTTGATCTATGATTATTGAATTCTTCACTCTGTTCATTATAATTTTCTAAAACCTGATAACTTTTGCATACCCAGAACTTCCCTGCATAATCAACAGTGAATTTAAACATTTCTTATTGGTGAATACATGTATAGGTCAGCAGAGAAGAAGGTAATGTGTTGGTGAGTATTTATTTATTGCTACATAATGTAAAATTTGGGTCTAATTCATACAAAATATCCAAAAACCAACAAATTTTTTCACATTATTTGATACTTCCTTGCTATATTTTTGTGTAAAAAATGCCAAAAAAAAAAAAAACAGCAGTCTGCTATGCGTACTTGCCAAGTCTTTATTCTGACTCCATTAGTGGTTCCTGTAAATGTTGCTCTGTTTATAAACACATTGAAGACATGATCTTCTGAATTTTTAGCTCCCAAGCTTTCAATGCTGCAAAATATAAACATTATATTATTATAATATCATGCTTAATTATTAGGTAAATTTGTTAGATCATACTATAATTAATATATAATATCCTATTAAAAGTATACACACACACATATGAAGCTTATAAATTTGGCCTACCTTATTCCATGACCTGGTCCGCAGCTTATATCTGTAGCTAGAATATTTTTAGACCCACTCACAATGGAAATGCAGTCGTCACCTGTATAGGTGAGAAAATCCAAACAAAATAATTTAGTAAAAAATATTATATTAATTTGCTACAAATCATGTAAAATTATATATATATTATATGATTGTTAATTAATTAAACAATTTAATTCTTACCTGTCCCGATGACACAGTTACTAAGCCAAATGTTTCTTGTTGCTGTGATATGAATTCCATCGGTATTGGGGCTATGTTCTGGTGCGGTCAGCCTCAGATTTAAAGCTTTCACATTCTCACATTTTTGGAATGAAAGATGCATCTTCTGTGCATTCAGGAATTTCAAATCTGCTTCTCTAAGATAGTTGCATCTAAAAACAGTCACAGCCTAAGAGAAATTCAAAAAATACCAAACAAGAAAAATTAATTAGTTCTTATCCGCCAAAACAAATATTATAAGAGAATTTATGTAAAATTGATAAACAAAGATTCACAAATTAACTTACAGTTGGAGCGGCAGAGCAAAGGCTGTGAAAATTAAGAAGAAAAAGAAGAAACTAATGTTAGTACTCATTGAAATAATACAGAAAAATATATATTAAAATAAAGTTATTAAATTTAAATTAAGGAAAATTAGAATTTGAATAGGAAAATACGTAAAAGAGATTTGTCAACTTTGCAAGACTTTTGCCACCAAATCTTTCCATTGCCATTGAATGTGCCATTGCCTTCAACTCTTAAGTTGTCAATTTCTTCAAACTCAAGCCAATGTGTTTTATCTTTTTAATGGGATAAATCACCAGAAGCTATGATTGTTCCTTCAATCTTTTTATTATTCAAAAACAAGTAACAAATTAATATGTAACTATTAGCTAATTGTTAAAAATTAATTTCTTTTTATTAGGCATAAAAATTCAAACAACAAAATCAATACTTGTCAAGCAAGAAATATAAAAAAAAAAAAATCTGCATTAGTCGTTAGTATAATTGTTTCCATGCATTATAGTTATCGATCCCGAATATATATATACATAAATAAATATATGTAACTATTAGCTAATTTTTTAAAAATTAATTTCTTTTTATTAGAAATAAAAATCTAAATAACAAAATCAAAACTTGTCATGCAAGAAATAAACAAAGTCTGCAATAGTCGTTAGTATAATTGTTTCCACGCATTATATATACATAAATAAATAACACACACACACACACACATATGTGTGTGTGTGTAGTATCAAGTATGTACATGAAACTATATGCAAGCATAAAAAATAAAAATAAATAAATAAAAATAAAAAACTTACCCTTAACATAAGATGATTCTTAAGTTGATCAGATTTGCAAGGACCAGAGAATTTCATTGGCTTGAGCAGATACTTATTGTTAGGGACCAAGAGAATAATAGGCTCTTCTTGCTCCAAGCATTTTAAAACGCCTAAAATATTATAAAAAAAATATATATGTATCAAGTAAATAATGAGTTGGCCTCAAACTTTAACAATAATAATAAAAAGAAAAAAAAATCTTGATCTTGGGTTATTCTGTATATATATATATATAAATACCAAGTAAATAATTAATAAACCTCAATCTTTAATAAAAAAAAAATCTTGATATTGGGTTATTCCTATATATACCTTACTGTCATCTGTTTTTCCATCACCCTTAGCTCCAAAATCATGGACATTAATGGTCTGAAACGAATTATCCGAACGAGAACGTGATGGAGAAGATATCTTCGACATGGCCTTTCGATGAACACCGTGACTGAATGACAGGCAAAAAGAAGCAAACAATATCACGAGAAGCAATGGAAGAAAAAGATGGATTTTCCGAGACATTTTTTCTCTTCTAGTACTGTTTTTCACACACACTTTTGGATGGAAGGAACTTTGAAGAATTGACAAAAATATAGAAAGAGCTTAATTCCTATAGCTTTCCATGAAGAAATCTAAGCCTATATATATATATACTATTTCTTGGTTAGATAAAGTTCGTACATGACAAGGACTCCTATTCCTGAACAGAGATAAAGTTGTGGATTAATTGAGATTCAAGAGATTGAGAGGAAGAAGCATTTGTCCACTAAAAGGAAATGAATTTGATCATGTTTGTCTTCGGCTTTGTTAACTAACCTAATTACACCAGGACCATGCATGATTCTATTATTACTTATGTATTTCAAATTAGTAATGGCGACAAAATATTCACCAAAAATATTTATTAAATTATATGTGTTAATAATAATAAATAAATAAAGTGTTAGTATATATTTATTAATGCTATAGGTTTCAAAATATTCATCACATTTATTTACTAAAAACATGTATTAAGATATTATTTATCAAATGACATATATTAAAATATTATTGGTTGGCATACCTATATAAGCTAAATAAGGATAGATGAACTTTTAAATGGATAAGTGAATAAAGAATAAAGCCATACAATTAATAAATAAATTTGATAAATATTTTGGAAATTATAGCATTATTCATATTATTAATTAACATATTCAAATAACTGAAATATAGATAACTAAACATTTAAATAGATAAATAAATAAAAAATTAAATTTAGTAAATATTTTGATAACTTTTGCATTTTTATCTCAAAATTGATAAAATTTTAGAGAATCTGAGCATCTCTAATGATACTGTGAATTGCTATATTTTTATTGCCACATTATAAATATAGAAAGATTTAAAAAAAAAACTCTCTAATAACTCTGTCTATTAGCTCTATTAAGCTAATGTGGCAAAAAATAAAATAAACACTATCAAATAAACTGTCTACTTTCAAAAAGTTTGTTAGATATTGTGAATTAGCAAATTAGTCTTTTTTTTCTTTTCTTTTTTTCAATTATTTTAGAATTTTCTTTTGCGCCATATTTTTTTTTCCTCTTCTTGTTCGCGCTCAGACGAAACAAAAAAAAAAAAATTGATCATGAATGGAAGATGCTTCAGATTTTTATCTCTTTTGTTCTTGTTCACGCTCAAAAAAAAAAAAAAAATTGCTTCATCAAATAACTCTAATCAAATTTTTATCTTCTAGTGAGTAAAACTTATGTTCAATCTACTTTATGAAATTAATCTCATAAGAATGATTTATTGTTGTTTCTTTTGAGAGTAATCTACTATTGGATTTTTTAATATGTGTTACCTTTTTGAATTATATTCACTTACCCAATCTTTTTTTTTATTTGGGTGAATTACCCAATCTCTTCTTAAAAGCAAAGAAAAAGACGAAAAATAAATTGACTAATATGATTCCTTCAATTTCTTACTAATTTCTTTCAATTAGTCAAACAAACATAATAACAAGCACATTATCATTTCATACATATTCTTTCTTAATTGCGTAGATGTAGTACGANACATAATAACAAGCACATTATCATTTCATACATATTCTTTCTTAATTGCATAGATGTAGTACAATTTCATATTATTTCAAAAATTACAAAAAATAAAATTTACCTCATGAAAGAAGAATTTGAAGAGAGAGCAAAATGTAGAAAAATACTGAGAGAAAGTTGTGAAAGTCTGTCTTTTTTGTTGTCAGTTGTATTTTAATTAAATTTAATTTTAATTAGATATAATTTTTTTAAAAATTACACATCTATTAATTTTATTGTGAACAAATTCCATTAAAAACTATTTTATAGACTCCAATCCACAGAGCCATTAAAGATGCTATAATATTTCTCAAACATCAAGAATAAATAAAAGTTAATTAGTTGTCTCCGGTCCCTTTTTTCATATTATTTGTTTCACATTTTGAAAGATAAAATATGAAAATAAAAATTTGATGGAATTTTTTCACATTTTGAAAGATAAAATATAAAAATTAAAAGTTCAAATTCTTAAAAATAAGCCTAAATTTGAAGTCTACAATTGAACTATAATTGACATTTGCGATTATAAATTCTTTTCTGTTCTGAATTTTTTTTATTATTTGGGCCTTCATAATCCGGCTTTTTATTTAAATTGTTTTTTTTTTTTTCCAGTTTTTCTGTAAGTTTTCTTCTTTCAATAAATATGAATAAGTTCAATAAATATGAATAATATTGAATCCAAATAATATGTGTATTTCTTTATTTACAAATCAATTAAAATATAAAGAGATTTTATTTTTTATTTTTTATTTTTTCTCTTCAAGGGCAGCTTGGAGAAACCTTCCCTCTGATCTTCAAGTGAACATTCTGACATGAAGCTTCAACATTATCATTATCGTTTTCATCCGGTTTGAAATTCACATCTTGCATCAAAATCCCTTGGCATGGAAAGCTTTCGCTGCAATCCAACCTGATTGCCACTTCTGAACTGCTAGTTCCAGTGATGTTGCTGTAAATCACATTGCTTATTTGCACAGCTGATTTCTGCCAATAATTAATACTCAAAAATCATATTCAATCTAAACTAGGATATATACCAAACTAATCCAGCTTTTAGATTTATGGGTTTTGATTGATGTTTACCTGCTCATGGCATGGTTTTTTCTGGTCACAGTATTCTTGATCTATGATTATTGGATTCTTCACTCTGTTTATTTTGATATTTTGAAACCTGATGTTTTTTGCATATCCAGACCCTCCCTGCATTATCAATCAACATTTTGTTTTGTAAAATTGTCATTTGCATCACTTAATCGGATATGTATTATGAGGAAAATATAAATCTAAACTGGTTTAAAGTAAGGAAAATATTGGTATATATGCACAAGGTTGGTGGGTAATCAAGTTATATAGGTCATGTATAGGTCAGCAGTGAGAAGTAGTGTGCTGGTCAAGTATTTCTTGTTGCAAAAGAAGAATGAAAGTGGTTAATATACAAAATTTGGGTCTAATAATGGATATAAATTGCAAAGTGACTGAACAAAAATCCAAAGAGTACTAAATACTTTTTTGTCATAATTTACACTTTTTCTTTTTTTCTAAGTTCTTGTTTTATGGGATCAAGGACCACATATATATGTATATGATGGAACTAAAATAAGGTAAACCAATAAAAAAAAATGTTGGAAATTGAATGTATATTACCTGCCAAGTCTTTATTCTTACTCCATTAGTGGTTCCTGTAAATGTTGCTCTGTTCACAAACACATTGGATACATGATCTTCTGAATTTCTAGCTCCCAAGCTTCCAATACTGCAAACACAAACATTAAATAGGTAATTAAGGTTATAAAAACAGAGTATAAATTAATATATAATATGAATTTGTTATATGTTAAGCTAATTTTTTTTCCACCTGATTCCATGACCTGGTCCGCAGATTATATCTGTAGCTAAAATATTCGTTGATCCACTAACAATGGAAATACAGTCATCACCTGTATAGGAGAGAAAAACCAAAACAAAAATAATTTAGTAAAAATATATATATTTTTACTTCAAATTATGTATAATGTAAATATATAATTATATGATTGTTAATTAACTAAATTAAAGAATTTTAATTTTCTGTGAGTTGATTACCTGTCCCAATGACACAGTTAGTTAGCCTAATGTTTCTCGTTTCTGTGATATGAATTCCATCTGTATTGGGGCTGTCCTCTGGTGCAGTTAGCTTAAGATTGGAAGCTATCACATTCACACACTTTTGGAATGAAAGATGCATCTTTTGTGCATTCAAGAACTTCAAATTGGTTACTCCCAAATTTTTGCACATAATGAAAGTTACAGCCTAAAAGATGTTCAAAAAAGACAAACAAATTAAGAAAAATTATGTTTGAATTCCAATATAAATATATGATGGGAAATATTGCAATAACTCACAGTTGGAGCGGCTGAGCAAGGCTGGGAAAATTAAGAAAAAAAAAGAAAGAAACCAATGTCAGTCACTGAATTGACACATGAAATATATAGAATGATATAATTATAAAATTTAAATTTAAATTAAAGCAAAGCAAAGAAATTTGATTATATATATATATATATATATATATATATATGAAAATACATACTAGAGATTTGTTAACTTTGCAAGAGTTTTGCCACCAAATGTTTCCATTTCCATCGATTGTGCCACTGCCTTCAACTCTTAAGTTGTCAATTTCTTCAAACTCAAGCCAATGTGTTTTATCTTTGTAGTCCGACGGATCATCAGAAGCGACAATTGTTCCTTTGATCTATTCATATTTAAAACAAACAATAGATTAATAATATGTAACTACCTCATTGTTAACATATGGGCTAGAACATGGAAAGAAAGACAAAACAAAATGTGAAAAAGAAATTATATAATTTTTGAAAATTATCAATAACATATATATATTGATCAACTCAAAACCTATAGTTAAGCTTGAACTTATAAAAATGGACAGGCATTGAGTTATATATACTCGCACAATATATATAATTCGACGTGGCATAAATTTCCATGCATATATAGGTATATACATTTGCTCTTTTGGCAATAGAATATATACGTATTACATATATAAATATATGAAAGCAGTATGTGCGTGAAAGACTTACTCTTAATATAAGATGATTTGTAAGTCCACCAGATTTGCAAGGACCAGAGAATTTGATTGGCTTGAGAAGATACTTCTTGTTAGGAACCAATAGAATTACAGGCTCTTTGGTGGAACAAGTTTTCTTCCAGGCATTCTTAAACGCCTAAATGATTAAAAAAAAAGAAAAAAAGATATATACAACGAAATTATTCGTACATATTAAACTCATTAGTGTTTAGCTAAAATAAAAGTAAAAGAGTTTAATTAATTAGCATAAAAATTATGATCAATATTTGATATAAATATACCTTAGAGTCATCTGTTTTTCCATCACCTTTAGCTCCAAAATCATCCACATTAATTATCAGAGAAGAATTGTTTGCTTGCGAAGAGATTTTCGACACGGCCTGTGGATGAATACGGTGACTAAAACACAAGGAAAAAGAAGTTGACAATATCACCAGAAGCAATGGAAGAAAAAGAAGATGGATTTTCCGAGACATCTTTCTAATTTATGACTACTACTACTATTACTGTAATTCACACTTTTTGATGAAGAAACTTTGGAAGAGAATCACCACAGAGCTAAAAATGTAACAAATGGGTTTAATTTCTATAGCTTTTGATGAAGAAAGTATTAATATAAAGCCAATATATATATATATGTAGAGGAGGGGTGTGGAAGAATTTGTTTCCTTGTGTGTATGTGTTTTCTTTGCTTAGAGAAAGTTCTTCATCATGACAAGGACTCTTATTCCTAATTCCTAGAGAGAGAGTCATGGATTGAGATGCAAGAGATTGAGACGGAAGAGAAGCATTTGGCCGGTAGCCGACTTTGGTTTTGCACAATTTCTCTGCTGAAATTGGAATTAAAAAAATATAGTTAGTTAATGCGCTATTAAACATTGTGCTTGTTTACCAACATATCACCATGCATTATGCTGCTACTCTGTTCTTATACGGTGTCGTATTAAAGATTAATTTATATATATATATATATATATATATTCTCAAACTGATAAAAATTCTAGAGAGATAGAATTCGATATGTCTCTTACTAGTTTCCTATTTGGATCAATTATTTCAATTACAAAAGATAAAATTGTTCTAGGTTACAGATTTTCTATAATATTCTTTACTATTAATTGANGCACTTTTTTTTTTTTTTTTTTTTTGGTAAATAGGCCAAAGCACTTGTTGAGTTTTCAGAGTTCAGAAAAAATGAATTGGCTCAAAATTATATTTAAGTTGGCCAGAATTTTAAGACACCAAACCAGAAAATAATACGTAAAATTAATAATGGTATTCTTTATAGTTATTCTTAATTAAGTTGGCTAATTAATTATAGACTTTTTGAAACTGGAACAGGAAAATATCAAATATACATAGTTACATGCAAAACGACATCAAATTAGAAGTTTAGCCTTGATGGTCTACCTTTTGCCTTGAAAAATGTCTAACGAAATCAAAATCAATCCAAAGGAGCCAACTACAGGGTGTGTTAGGTTATGTTTGGTACGGTTAATCATGTTTATTTCCATTTTGTTAATGATATTTGATAGTTATATATCCACTTATATCTTGTTACTAGGAAATTGCCCAATTTGGTATTCAACCATTTATTACAATATCAATGGCAGTAGAATCTCAACCTCCAAGACAAGTACAATTTTCCAATTTTTGACTGGCAAAATGGCTTTGAAAATAATGCCAAACTACTAGCTTTTGCATTGTGCTTCTTCATAACGTGGATATATATAATAACTACAATTATAATCCCACTTTCAAATTAAACAGCCACTTCATCAAAAAGGGAATTAAACGAACCCCACATTTTATACCTCCTAAACCTGAACCTGACCTAAATCTCAGAGTCTCACATCATTCTTAATTTGACCATATGAGAGAGTTGAATAATATAGTTATAGAAATACCCATTTTTTAATTGAAGTAAACCAGGATTCAACTATAATTTTTAGTTAGGCCCTAGTTAATACCATAAAATGGTAAACGTTTAAGAAAGCATATTTCCTCAAGTATAGTCGCACTAAAGTTTTTCCTCAAAAGAGACTTATTAAAATAAGCCTTCTCTGTTTTTCAACAATAAAATGTGGATTGGTTTTCTGTGTTGCAAAAAGCATACATGGGTCAACTTCCAAGTTGGCAATTTTCCATATATTTGTATATTTATACTATATGGTTTTTAAGAACCCATGACAACTTAAAAGTCAATAAGCATGATGTCAAAGGAGAGAGAGAAGGGAATGAATTTGGGGAAGTAAGTTAGAGAAGTTAGCAGCAGTTTAGGTAATGAAGAGAAAGAGAAGGGTAAGGCTGAGGTAAGAAAGAGTTGGATTCTAGGGGTTGAAGAAGAAGGTAATTATAGAACAGCCAATAAACCCTTTGACTTGCCGTGGCGTGTTTGGGAAGAATTAAAAAGAGGGATGGGCAAAGATGGTTTTGTAAAATGAAATTTCTCAACTATTTTGTGACTTGGGTTTCTTGCCACTCAAAGAAGTCTCTTCTTTGTCTTCCTCACATAGTCTTGTATATTTCTATAGGCTATAGCAATAATAAAAGTGGGGATAAGGTTAGAAATTAAAATGACTTGGTTTTTTCTGTTCTTTTATTTTATTAATTTTTTATTTTTATTTTTAAATTTGGATTCTTTGGAGAATAGTTTCCCAACTGCCTTTTTAGTGATTCTTTTAATTAAAAGGTCACTTTGTTCTGCTGAATTTTGTAAGTTAGATGTAGATAACTGGACAATGGGCCTGTTTGTGACCTTAAGCAATTACTTATTGGACTTATTTTTGCCTCAGCATCGTGGATCTAATTCTAAATATACGCCCATTAATTTCTCTATACCCCCATCTTGTCATAACTTTATCAATTTCTGTAACAGTAATATAGTATTACTGTAGATGTATAAAACCGACGAAGTAAATAATATTGGTCTATAAATAAATAATATATAATATTAATTCATGACCGATTAATATGTTTTTTAATTATAAACTAATATTTATCATTACGAATATATTTATTCATTAATAAATA
>QANX01008207.1:0-28810 GCA_003254975.1 Ochetophila trinervis | reverse complement strand
CGCGCATTTAGTGTCGCCGATTAAGGTTTTTGGCGTAGTGAAGTCTCTAGGAATAACTATAAATGCTAAGAAAATTAATAAAAACTATTTAGTAAAGATAAAATCTATTGATCAGCAAACACATACAAATATCAACTAGGGCAACATTCACAACCATTTGAAAAAAATTACTAAATTAATCCAAAAAACTTAGGAAAAAAAGGAAGAGCAGACTATTACATGGGACATGATGAGATTCAATAAAGAAAGCAGAGGAGAGAAATTTCAAAAAGAAAATCCAAAAAACATAGTTTTAATACAAACATACCAAAACTTCAAAATAAACTTTCTTCTTTTTCAGGACAGTACTGATCAAACACGCTTTCTTTTTCATTAGGAAGTTGGCAATGAAAACGAGGGCAAAACAAAGGTCGATCGCCTACTAGGTTCAGGTGGAGAAATTCCAAGAAAATAAAAATTTGAGAGATCCTTTCGTTCGTCGAACTCACTTTTCATCAAGAGAACCATTAGGATTTTTTGATATTCAAAGAGAAAAGGGACAAAAAAGAGGGAATAAAAACCATTGACAAATTTTTTTGATCAGATGACTAGTGTCCTACCACATGGTATTTTAATGTGCAAATACTAAATTACCTTTTTTTTCTTCTATTTTAACGGAGAAAAGGTAACGACCAAAGTATATTTTGACATTTCAAAAACCACAAAGACATATTTGTCTTTGAATAAAACCTCAAAGGGTGTATTTGATATTAACCCAATAATTATTCATGTCAGAGACTTATCGTATAAGTCGAGCTAGGCTCCCTCATCATGGACATCCGAGAGATTGCAAATGAACAACACTGATTGACCCTCATCAACCAAACCCACTTCTTAGCTACATCTCTATGGACCACCCCAGCCTAATTTTTTCTAGGTACCAAAAAGTAATCTCATAGTGGATCTCGTCCAACGTTATCACTATTTACAAAATGTCCGAGCTATCTCACATTAGCGCTCTTGCATCAATCATCTATACGTCCAAGATTGTCTTGGCTCAATCAGCCTGAGTCTACTACTTGAGAGATCATCTTCACACGTCTCACGTTTACGTGGTGGCATATTGAAAGGTTAAGGCATAAAAAGAACCTTAATACCCTCACATGGCCATGTGGTCTAGCTAATTAGGGTTGGGAATTGGTTTCCTTATCCTACAAGGAAACCCCATGCTAGGCTTGTAAATGATCATCATTATAACCTCAAACATGTACATTCACATATGCCCTCGTACTACTTGCAAAACCCAAGCATTTAGAGAACAATGTCTAACTTGAACGAAAAAGTATCTATGGTCAAAAACACACCAGTGCCCCAAGGATTTTCACGTTTTTGCTGTTTTTCATGTTTAGATCACATCTCATAGCAGATGCATAGTGGATTGGGGTTGTGCAAAATCGCACATTAACACTGTCATTATTTATTCTTTTGTTTCTTGGATCCAAAATATTGCTCTTGCTAAATGCTAATGTTACCTTAAAATTAGCATTTTAAGAAATGTTTGTCATCCTTTTTTTTAAAAGTTGTTAATCATGTTAGGATTTTTAAACTCTAGTTTGTATCTGTTTAATATATCTGTTAAATAGGCTAACCTAGTAAGGAAAACTAGAATAAACTTGAAAGGCTCTGGCGAGATACTCTATCGGCTAGCTTTGGGGTGTGAGGTAAGAATAGTAAATATCCATGTTGAACACTGACAACCCCACTAATAAATAGTAAGATAGCAACTGACATCATAGAGTAAGAGGCAGTCACTTGGAGACAAATGATATGCAAAAAGATAAGTGGCACCATGTGAGAGGAACCAAAACTAGTATAGAAGGACCCGAGAGGCCATGAATAATGAGGGATTATTTTTCAAGTAAATGTATAAAGAAAAATGAAAAGGCCATATAAGTTCTTTGCCAATAGCATAGGTTGAAAATAACCAGACTAGAGCTAACATAAAACATAAATATGTTCTTCTTGTATGAGAGTTTGCAAATCCGATTAGTATTGTTGACAAGACCCAAAGACCTGGATCCTGCCTGCATGATTTAATATTTCTATTAAGTTAATAAGCAGTCATTTATCTCTACTGCCAGAAATTTTATTAAAAATTTCAACAGCATTTCGTCTGTTTACACAACACTCCCCAAATACATATAATTTCAATACCTGCAAGAAAACACATTCCTATACATAATTCAATCTACCAGCACACATTTTCACACAGTACCCACATCTCAGTAAAGAATTTAACAATTAATTAAATACATCATTTATATTTTCCGTAGCTGGACTCAGTATGAAATCTGAGCTGCCTACATACCCTTATTAATAGGGATCAAGCTACCTGTAATTCTAAAATAGTTTTCAACACAATTCTACTCATAGGCATACTCAAAGCCATGACCACATACCAACATCGTCCTCAACATAAACTCAATATTTCATATCATCAAATCCCAACATGTTAAAATCATAAACTAAGTCAATAATTATAAAGACATGCTTTCCTTACCAAATCTACATTCGTTAGATTTTCAAATATAAAAGCAAGAGAATGTATGTATAGACATACATAAAAAATAGAATTAGTACGACTTTCAAGTAATATCAGAATACATAATTCTATAGATAAACTTCAACTTCTTAAAACATTTAAACATCATTGTGTTGAACATATTCTCAAAAATGTTAAGTCGATGGGCCACAACCCTTAGCTTTATTTGCAATTAAACCATTATAACACGATTTAGGGGCGAAAACATAATTTAACAATATTCTTTATAAATCACAGATCAATCACCAGAACTTTAAAAGATATTCCAAAAGACATTTAAATTCATTTTGTCAAACATATTTTCATCAAATGCCGAGTCGAAGGGCCACAATCCCTAAAATCAAATACCATGTATCAAAACTAGTACCACACTCTAGTAGCATGCCGTGTGACCCTCAGCGTCTTGATGGCGTCACCGGCGCTCGGGGGGGGGGGGAAGGGGGGGGGGGNNNGGGGGGGGGGGGGGGGGGGGGGGGGGGGGGAAGGTGGTATAACTCATCACAACGAACCGACGTTCCAAATACGTCGTGTCAGGATCCTCATCATTTTTCTCCCGACATGTGTCTGCAACAGATGATGGCATAATATAGTAATATAATATCATAATAGTGTGCTGTGTGACCCTCAGTGTCCTGACGGCACCACAGGTGGGGGAAAGGGGTATAACTCATCACGACGTACCGGTGTCCCAATTACGTCATGGCAGGATCCTCATCATCTTTCCCGACATGTGTCCACAGCAGAGGATGGCATAATATAATAATAGCGGGCGTAATAATGAACATATCTCAATCAACATATCGATACTGTGTGGTACTCCTCAAAATCATTTCCAAAATCATTCCTCATCGGATTTCATTAATTTCTCAATCATTTTATTTAAAATCAAATTTTCAAAATCTTCTATCTTGGAATTTTTTTTTTTCAAAAATATTCAAATCTTTCGACCATTCAAAAATCGCCCCAAAAGTTCTTAAATTTCACAAAAGCTACAACTTTTCTTTGAAATTACTATTTCTCCAAAATTAAGAAAATATCTAAAAATCTCATAAATTTCATAAATCACCAAAAACATTTAAAACACTAATTTCATATTTATTCCAAATAAATATGAACTCCATAAAAATCATAAATATAGATAAAATCAAACTTGTGCAAATACTTAAATCATCATATAACATATTTAATAATTAAAATTTAAATGCACAAGGAAAATTCAATCCAAACAATTTAATAGAAATTCAATCAAATATAGCATACATTCCCAAAATGATTTAGAAAATAAATGAACTCATGGATAAATCGAATACCTGAGTAAATTTGAACCCACAAACCGTAATTTCTCTAAATATGCGGAAATCAAATTTAGATAATCTCTAACAGTCAAATAGCAATCTAATTGCTTCAAAAATGGTCATGAATATCACACAATAGCAGTCAATTTTTCACAAATAATCTATATTTAGCTTAATTTAAGTAAAATTCAATATACTCAACAATAATATGCAATCAATATATCAAAACAAAGCTTGAGGAAAGTGCAACACATTGGACAATTCAATTTGTCCAATGGTCACCGGCAGTGGCCGAAAAATTTATCAGAAACCATAGCCAAAATGATTCCGGCCCAACCAGTGAGAATTTTATCAAATTGACGCCGGAATCGGGTTTCTGAGGTCCAAAATAGGTGGATAGGAGGTGACCCATCGCCGAATTCTCACCGAAAATCAGTGATCAGAGAAAGTGCTACTTATCGGATTTTTTGAGTTTTCCAGCGAACCAGGCCGACCCACAGGCTGCCACCGGTCTGATTGGGAAGCTGAGGTCGCCGGCTCCACTTTGTAGGTGAGTCCCAACCCGATCTAGCCAGAAAATGCCGGTTGCACGGAGGAAAAATGGGAAGGGCTGCTGTGTGGGAGAGATGCCCTAGGGGGGGGGGGGTAGCTGGTGCTCGAGTTAGGAGGTGGGGGCAGTTTTGTAGTTTCTCAGCTTTTAACTAATTTTTTACAAAAATTACTAAAATGCCCCTCACACTAAAATGACCACAACTTCTCGGTCTTAGCTCCAAATTGAGCGTACTACTAGTCTACAAACTCATATCGACAAGCTCTACGCAACGGTACCATATTCAAGCCCCAAAACATAACCATACAAAAGTCAACCCCGGGCCCACTTGCAGTCAAACATGTCAAACTTGGTCAAATTTGGAAATTTTTAATATTTTCCCGGGACGGGGTATTACAGTTGTTGAGTCTTCATTTGGAAAGAATATATATGGAGGGGAAGATTCATGAAAGTATTGAATCCTAGAATATAACAAACAAAGAAAAGGAGTTGAGAATTCTCTTTTTTGAAAATGCAATGATGGGTTTCTAAACAATGGTTTTGCTAGTCCAATAAGATTTAGTGCGACAAATCTTTCATGGTAAGCAACTTGTTTTCTACATTGGGGAATTCATTGTGAAGTTAGGCGCTCTTTCTATTTCTTAGGATCTAGGATGAGTGGAATTAGATATTTAAGCACAAATATCAAAACACACTGCACAAACAAAGCAAAAATTGAAAGAGATAAGATATTTATGTGGTTCAGTGATTGATGTGAGCTCTACATCCATGGAGCACATTGACATTCAAAAATCCACCATTAAATATGTTCGAATGTTAACTACAACAACAAAGATGCTCAAGAAATACTTGAGCACACCTCCATAGATAATGACTTATGTCTCATGACAAGCCTAAGCAAAAAGGCTTGTTTGCTTGATTGTGATTGCAATGATGTCAAGATTAAAGTTTTCACCTTCATCAAAGCAAGAAGAAAATAAGGTGTGACAACAAAGACTCCAAAAAATGAATGTTGCCCTAAAAGGCAAGCATTCTGAGGAATGAATTATAGGCATAAATGTTAATATTTTTATGCCACTTTTTATATAGAATTTAAGCTAATTTATGATTAATTGTTGATGAAAAATACTTAATGACTGTATTTTTCTATTTTCAGGAAAAGAAAGACAAAATGCTAGAATTACTGTATTTCTGTGCAACATTTACTGAGAAAATTATATTTGGAGCCACACTTTTAATTTTGTACGATTCTAGTTGAAAATGATTCCTTATTCACTAGGCTTCAATGCTACAAAGTTTCATTGCAAATGGTTTGGCCAATTAGTGTCAGTTTGATTTACAAAATCAATATTTCCCACAGTTGCAGCAGATTTATACTATCTCAGGAAAATGAGGATTTGAGTGTCTTCTTGATGTCCAAATTGTGCTATCAATATATTACTTGAAATATAAGACACAGACCTAACTTTTGAAACAAAAATCACTAGATTCGGAGCTCATTTGATCACCCAAAGTGTACTTGGAATCTCCCTGACTGTCATTGAAGATAAAAAAGGAAAGTTTTATGCTTACTAGGACTACCATTGTGATTGGACTGCCATGCCACCACACTTCAGCCATGTGTACCTAATTTGCCACATTAGATGCCACATGGAAGTTTAGATTATTCTAATTATATTAATTGGAATAATATCTATACTAAAAGGAATTAGAGTTGCATATTAATTGGATTCCTAAAGAGATAAGGAATGTTTCCTTATCTCTAGTATGAACATGAGACACATTTTACCTTAATCTCCTTGAGGTGGCCTACCATACTAGGGAAGATAGGAGTTGGAGATTGAGTTTACATATTATCTCCTATATTCTCTAGGTTTTAGAATGGTTTTAGGGTTAAACCTCTCCTAAACATTCCCTATAAATACCATGCATTGCTGAAGGGAAAACACACCATTCACCACCAGCCCTCACGGCTGGACGTTTTTCTCTCTTCCTCACAGCAGCAAAGCTTTTCTCTTAGGTTTTTGTTAGTTAATTCATAGCAAAGTTGTGCTACACAAAGCAAAGTACAAGGAGATTCGGCCAAGCCATTGGAGGAGTCAAGCTTGCTACTTTGATCATAGTTTGGAGAAGCCAAGGATTGAAGTTTGAAGGATAAATTCCAATAGTCATCAACTATTGGATTTGATTATTTTTCTCTTATTTTCTTGCTATTTAATCTATGTTATTTCTTTATTGTTTGATGGATAATTTAGAAATAATGTGTAACTAATTTTTCTATGAGGATTGTGATGTAACCCTATTACAAGTATTTAGTTTTTAATGCATATTTAGTTTGATCCATGTTTAAAAGTTAATATTTCATTATTGTTCTTAATGCTTCCATGAAAAGGTGGATTGATTTAGTAATTATATTGGCTTAGGAATAAGGAGTATAAGTATGGAAAGATAATGAAATACATGTTTATAGGAATATTGCATGCCTTAGTGACAACTTTAACAATGTCTTATTAGGTTTGCATGGCTTAGGACTTAAATTTCCGTATTAAAAACAAACAATCATGATCCTTGTTTTCTTAAAATCTTGATAAACTACTTGCTGCGTTGTTCTTGTTTTAAATATTGCTTTCTTTTTAATTCATGCTTGGATACACACAACAATCAAACAAACTCTCTTTCAATTTTCTAAGTTTAATTTACAATTGATTTATTTTTAAAACTAGAGACATTATTCCTCGTGGGATCAATATCGGTTTTCTTATTAAAAGGAATCCACTTTATTACTTGTTGATTTGTTCACTTGTGAGTTGATCTAAAATATACCACAACAAGTTTTTGGCGCCGTTACCGGGGAATAATTATTTCTAGTTTTGATTTTAAATTGTTTGTTGATTAAATATCTGTTTTTTATTTTATTTCTATTTTTCTGTTTTTGTTTGTGTAGGTCCGGTTTTAACCATCCAAGAACAACAAATTGGAAAGCTTTCATGGATCCAAAGCAATCCAATTCGAGTTTGAAGAAGGAGAAAATCGAAGTAGATAAGTTTTTAATTTTTGTGTTTTTGTTTTTTTGGTTTTGCTGTTTGTTTTAAAAAATAAAAATAAAAATATATATTTGTGCTTACTGTTTTATTCTGGTTTTAGGTTTTAGTTTACTGTTTTTGATTTTTGTTTAGTTTACTGTTTGTTTCTAATTTAGTTTTGTTTTATAAAAAAATCACTGCACTTTTATTACTGTTTTGTTTTGTTTACTGTTTTTCATTACTGTTTACTGTTTTAGGTTTTTCATTAATGAATTTGTTTAGTTGTGTGTTTTATTTGTTTAATTTTTTGATTAAAAAAAATAATTTAATACTACAGTTTTATTTACTGTTTTAATTAGTTTGTTCACTGTTTTAATTTTTTTTTTAGTTTTGTTTGGTGTTTGGTTTTGCTTAATTTTTGTGTTTACTTTTAGTTTAATTTGCTTTGCATCTAGTTTTAATTCTTTCTAGTTATTTGATTGTTTTATTTCAGTTTTTCTACTTAGTTTTAGTTGCTGTTTTTCTGTTTTTAGTTACTGTTTATTTTTATTTTTTTCAGTTTGTTTCTTTTGTTTTATTTTATGAGTTTTAATTATGAACCTGAATTTTCGAGAGAGATCTAAGGAGATTAAGGAGAGAAGAAGTTAGAGAGAATTTATTTATAAATACCGAAAATAATATGGAAAACCAAGGTAATCCAGTAGTTCCTGAAGTTCCTATTAACTAAGGCTATAGGTCTATTAGGGATTATGCTGCACCTAGAAAGGTTGAGGATATATCATGTATTAAAAGACCAACATATATCGAATTTCTGTGATATATGTGAGTTAGTGAAGTATAATGGTATTACTAAGGACGCTGTCAAACTTAGGTTATTTCCTTTTACCGTGAGGGATAAAGCCAAAAGTTAGTTACAATCTCTATCCCCTGGGAGTATTGTCACTTGGGATGACTTAGCATTTAAGTTTCTAAACAAATTTTTTCCACCTATTAAAACTGCCAAGCTTAGGAATGAAATTAACACTTTTCACCAATTTGATGGAGAGTCTTTATATGAAGCTTGGGAGAGGCTAAAATAACTACTTAGGAAATGTCCACACCATGAGATACCCATTTGGAGTCAAGTCCAAACTTTTTATAATGAGTTGAATTATTTCATAAGAAATAATGTGGATGATGCTGCAGGTGATGCTTTATTAAGTAAGTCCCAAGAGGATGCATACGAACTATTGGAGGACATGACAATCAACAACTCGCAATGGGCAAGTGAAATGAGCCAAAACCTAAAGAAGACCATGGCTGTCCATGAAAAGGATAAGATAGATAAATTGAGTTGTCAAGTTGCATTGCTTACAAAGCAACTTGAAACCTTGGGTTCCAACAATTATAATAATATTTCCAATATTTCTAATATTAATTGTTGTGAATATTGTGGGGATAATCATGAAAGCGTACATTGTCATTTAGGAAATTCTAATGAAACTAACGATGTTAATTTTGTAGGGAATTTCCGACAAGGCAATAGCAACAACAACCTCTTCTCCAACACTTACAATCCAATTTTTTCATGGAGAGACAATTCGAACACCCAAGGATGACAACAAAAAGGGATCTATCAAATCCCTTCTCAACAACATCAACAATTCCAGTCCTCAAATTTCAGAAAACTTATCACCCTAAAATTTATCCTCAATCTCGTAATTCTTCTCCTACTACTATATCTTTACTTGATCAATCTATGATAAAAATGAATGATATTTCTAGTGCTTTCATGCAGGAAACTAAAGCAGAAATTAAAGGTTTAAAGAACCAAGTGGAGCAACTAGCTCAAGCTCAAGCTCAAGTTCCTAATTCGCAAGAGAACCAAAGTGATCTAGAGAGATTAGTAACTCAACTTGCTGGATTTCAACTCGAGACAAAGAAAGAGTTTTCAAGCTTCATGGCACAAACTAAAAGCTTCATGATCAAAACGGAGGACCAATTCAACAATCAAGCTGGTGCCATTAAAGGCTTGAAACTCAAATAAGCCAACTAGCAAGCATGTTTCAAAGAGCACAAGAAACCTCCCATTCAATACTGGAAAAAATTCTAAGGAGGTAATATCTATTAAATTGCAAGATGGTAAACAAATAACTAATTCTTTTGATGTGCAGCTAGGGCATTCGATAAAGGATATTGTTCGCCAAGAAGAGCCAAGAGGCTTAGCTAAAAAGGAAACTGAAATACAAGGTTTGAATTGTGAAGATGTATCCACTACACCAAAATTGATCTTTTACGGCGTTCATTTAGTTCATGCCATTAAAAAGTATTATTTATGGCATTCTCAGTATGTATGCCATAAATTATAAATTATTTACATTTTTAATGGCACATTTAATGTGCATGCTGTAAAAAATAGATATTACGGCAACTTTTTATTAACCTGCCGTAAAATAGATATCCTCTTTTTTCACGCAAGAACATGCCTAAATTTTAGGCAGTGAAATTTTTAAGCGCTAGTTTACTAATGAAAAAACACTGAACCCACGTTTTTGTCTTTCATTCAACAAAAGGAAAACCACTGCGTACGTCTTCCTCCTCTGCTCATCACCAAGAACCAGTACTCTTCTCTTTTGTATTAAATTTTTCTGTTAATTTTTTTTTTCAGATTGCTCCCTCTCTCTCTCTTTTCTTTCTCATATCCAATTTTTTTTTCTGTTTTTCTTTTTTCCTTTTTCCTACAATGGATCGGCATCAGTAATTTACCAAAAGGGAAACCACTGCATACATCTTCCTTCTCTACTCATCACCAAGAACCAGTACTCTTCTCATTTGTAATAAATTTTACTGTTAATTTTTTTTTTCAGATTCCTCCCTCTCCCTCTCTTTTCTTTCTCATATCCAATTTTTTTTCTGTTTTTCCTTTTTCCTTTTTCCTATCATTGGATCGGCATCAGAAATTTACCCTTATGCTCTTCAATTTACAGGTTTGCACTTATTGTATTTTTAATTTTGTTTTTCCTTGCAATTTTGGCTTTTATATGATTTTTTCCTCACATCACTGGATTTTTCATCTCTAAGTTTTTCTTTTTTCTTCTCTATGACTGAGTCGGCATCTACAATTTTACTTTCATGCGTGAAGTTCAATTGACAGGTTTGTTCTCCCTCTTTTTGGTATCTTTTTGGGTCGACATGTGTTTCTTTTTACTGTTTGGTATCTTTTCTCCTTTAATTGCGTAGAATATGTTTTAGGAACTGAGGAAATCTTCCTTTTATCAATTTGTAATAGATTAGGATATTTTTCATGACTCAAGGCCTCAAGCAAATATTTTCCTGCCAACTGTAAAGGGTGAATGCAACAGATTAGGATTTTCGTAATTTGCTTTTGGCTATCTAAGATTCGTCAACTGTGCATTATTTGTTTTAATGATTTATTAAGTGGCCATTCCTGTTCTGCAGTATTGCATGATAACTAGGAATGTCCATTAAATTCTTTTGATGAAGCAAGGTTATGAGTATTTGTTTTATGCTTATCTTGTTAATTTTAGTGTATTTATATATTTGCTTAGCATCCTGAAAATACATTGAGCTGCTAATTCTCATCGCACTGCTACCAATTTTTATGTTGTATGGCCAAATTATTTTTCCTTTTAGAATTCTGAAACATGAAATTGTTGTTGCTTCACCCGCTACGTGAAAGTTTCTAAATCTCTAAACCTGTTTCCATATTCTTTTTCTTGGAATCAATGCATCTCTTGCACTCATGTTTCTCCTTACTCAAAAAAGCTTTGCAATGCCATGCATTGATTTAGGTGTTTCTTGTTTAGGACAAGCATCCTGTACTCATGTTATTGGTTTATTTGTATATATATATATATATATATATATCAAGATTACAAACACAAAGGAACTCAGTAGACTTCCCTCCAGCTAAGTATGGTCAATTAGCTATTTATAAAGTATTCATCGTGTTGCATCCCAAATGGCATTTATCTCATGCCAATTTTTGAATTTGGTCAATGTATTCATTTTTATGTTAATGTGGTAATGAAAAGTTAGTAGATTGGAAAGCCTTTTGCTGTTTCACTCCCTTATTCAGAGACTGGAACTTGGGCAAATGGTTGTGCTGGAACAAATTAGATTTTGCTTATTTTGAATGAGTAGATATATGCATACTTATTTGCTAATGGTGTAAATTCAAAATTGTGGACATTTTAGATTGAAAAATGCCAGAAGGAGATCTTAGAGGAGAGAGTCATGGTTGAAGAAGTTGAAAGCTTCCTCTTAGAAATTGAGAATGGGTTTAAAGATGGGGATGAGATTAACAAGGAAGAAAAGATACGGGAATCAATAAAAGCAGCTTCTATCTCTGCCATTGTTGGAACTCTAGCAGGATTGCCCATTTCCTTCTCTCAGGTCTATACCATTTCAGAGCTAATACTCCCTGTAGCAATTACATTTGCTAGCTGTGCACTATTTGGAGTTACCTTTCGATACACAATTAGGAGAGACTTGGACAATATTCAGCTCAAGACTGCGACATCTGCAGCTTTTGGGTTTGTCAAAGGTATATCTATATATTTTATAACATAATATTTTCAAATATATATCTTAACAGTAGGAAATTTAGATTAAAAAGAAATAGTTTGTTGATAAGTGCTGGATGGTTTAGGATTGATACGAACCATGTTATGTTAATGCAGGTCTTGGAATGTTGGGTGGCGGACAACCTTTGGATCGAACTAAATACGGAAAGCTTCTTATCACATGCTTTTGATGGTGCAATTTCTGTATCTCAGAGTCTGTTTGTTTTTTTTTTTTTTTTTTGCTATTGTTAGTCTTAATTATTGTTTTAAGATGGGGTTTTTAAGTCCTTATCATAAAAAATACATAAAAAAAATACAATTGTCATAAAAAATACATTATACAAAAATTGGCTAAGCATTGGCGAGATCATCGAAGTATTTGCTAAAACAAGTGAAGAAGCAAGGACAGTGTATTCACATGTCACGTGCCACTTGCCTTCTTAAGCTTGAAAACATTGGCTCCATGGAAGATTGGCATGCATTTATGAAGAAACGATTTTCTGAACCATATACAGTTAACTTTTTCTTTTATTTGGCAATCTTTTGGTACTGTTTATATTCTTTGTTATTTACTTTTTCATTTTCATTTAGTTTAGTGACCTCAATATTTCTATTCCAATATTGTTCTGCATATATTATATAGATATGTTATATGTATATGTATATTTGAGCAATCTCTGGGTGTATGCTGTGACCGTACAAGTAGCAATTATATATACACACATACATGTATTTATATACATATATAGACACATATATAGCTCCATGTATTCATTTTGCCTTGGTCTTTGTTGGTCTAATAGGAAATGAGTAAGAGATTCAAAAAAATGAGGGCTTGCCAAACTTTACCCCATACAACAAGTCGGAAGGGCTTTGCTCGCTTGGAAGCATAAATGATTAGTTATTTAAATTGCCAAATATTATTATAAATATGCTTGATAAGTTGTGAATATCTATAGTACTATTATATACATGACAAAATATTTTTTTATGCAGCGTATTAAAAGTGAAAATCCTGCTTCCATAATGAGAGATGATGTTTGGATTCGAGGACATTTGAGAATGAATGGTGAACTGGTTAATGAATCTGATGGAGAAACATTGGTAAAACTAACTTTTTCTTTCTTTTTGTCTGATGGCTCTGTGTTTAAATATGTATATATATATATTTATCACTTATCTTAAATGATTTCATAAAGAAATAGAAGCATATTCACAAACTGTTACTTCTCCAAGTAAATATTCTTTTAAAAATGATGGTGTCGCCAAAGTACTTGGTCCTGAAAGTCGAGGATGGGTTAGAGGATTTGGGTTTGGTGCAACTCCTTCAAAGCTAAATGCTTTGGTGCATAGCTATAACATACAAAGCCAAATGCAAGAATTAAGAAATGAAGTTAAAGAATTAAAAGCTATGATTCAAGAGAAGAAAAATAATACAAATTCTGAAGAAGAAGAAAATGTAAATGAAAACTCTATTTTTAAATTGTTACACTATTTGAATATGTTCAAATGCAAATTGTTGCATTGGTTTGGAAAAGATGATGGTGTTGCAATTGGAGAAATTGCTTCAACAAATCCAAGTGATCTAGTGCATCATGTCTCTCTTGGTAATGAAAGTTGGAAAGTATGGGTTAATGAAGTGATTGATAATGTCACATTATATCGATCAACATGTGAACATTTCCTTCTTGAAGATGCATTAGGAAGTACAATTGCATGGCCAACCAAATATATCAAAATGATTTCTTGAAGGTATTTCTCACTTTTACTTTTATTAATTATGAAGTTGACTCTTTGCTAGATTATAGATAGTCATATAAACTACATTTATTGCTTTTTTTACAGGGCGTCAACTCATTCCCTAAATTTTAATCATGCATATTATATATTTTTGAGATTTGATGCAAGCTTGACAGGTATTTTTTGGAGTAGTTTTGGTAGGAACTATATTGAATAGACTATGGTTATTATAGTTAAATTAGATAAACATGTTACTGTTTTACATATTTTTTAACAACTTGGATCCTTTTGTTGATTATTAAAATTTAAAAATGAAAAAACATTGATAGATGGATTATCTTTGTGCATTACCCATATTAATTTTAATGGTTTTATTAAAATTTATGTATCAACACATTAAATTAAAAAAAACGAAAAAAAAAGAGGAATACAAAATTATTCCAACATTTTAATAAATGAATAAATATTGTTAATGGCTTCAAATAAAAATTGTGAAAGATATAAAATCAAACTATTAATGGCATACAAAGTATGCCTTAAATGTTTATTTAGTTACAGCATGCAAACATATGCCATAAAATATGATATACATTTATTTCACTTCCACTTTCACGACATGAATTATATGCCGTAAAAGTATATTCATTTACAGCAAATAAATGTAGGCCATAATAAGTAAATTTACGGCCTTCTTTAAATATTTTTACGGCAGATAATGAATGCCGTAAAAACTGAAGACTTTTTATGGCAAAGCGTTATACGGCGTACAGACTGTATGCCATAAGACTATTAATGGCGCTCAAAGCATGCCATAAAAAGTAACTTTTGTTGTAGTGATCTTCATCTTCCAAGATTCAAGTTGAGGTACTGAAGTTTCAAGTTTCTAAGTATATACCTCCTCCTGCTAGAGGAGCTCCTGGAAGAGAAAAAGAAACAAAAGATGAGCTGATGTCCACAGAGGAAAAAAGAGAAAAGAGTTGGGAATACAAGCAACTCCCACCACCATCATTCCCTAATAGGCTTAAGCAAAAGAATTTAGACTTTCAATTTGGCAAATTTTTAGATGTTTTTAAAAATTGCATGTTAATATCCTTTTTGTAGATGCTCTAGAAAATATGTCAAATTATGCTAGGTTTTTAAAAGAAATTATGAAAAAGAAAAAGAAATTAGGAGGTCATGAGATGGTAGTTTTGAATGATGAGTGCAGTGCCATATTACAACACAAGCTACCACCAAAATTAAAAGATTCAGGGGGTTTCTCTATCCCTTGTCATATTGGTCATATTAAATTTTCTAATGTTTTATGTGACTTAGGAGCTTTCATAAATTTAATGCCTTATTCTTGTTTTAGGAAGCTTGGACTTGGAAAAGTAAAGCCCACCTCAATTTCTTTACAAATCGCAGACAGTACCATCAAGAAGCCAAGAGGAGTACTTGAGGATGTAATCGTCAAAGTTGATAAGTTTTACTTTCCATGGATTTTGTGGTATTAGATATGGATGAGGATGGTGATGTACCTTTGATTTTTGGTAGACATTTCTTTGCTACTAGTCGTGCTTTAATAGATATACAAGAAGGTAAGATTACCTTTAGGGTTGGTAGCGAAAATGTGACCTATAATATCTAATAACCCCCTCCTTATCCAAACGATGAATGGTGCCATGAGACTAAGGTTTTAGAGCCAAATTTGTTAGAGAAAAGCAAGAAAGAGAGTAAAGGATCGCATGGATTTTCGTTTATTAAGAGTTGCTTTGGAGGTGGAAGCAACCAACAAAATGATCCTGGATGAGCTCTGCAATAAAGTCAAGCTAAAGACTTGAAACAAGCGCTTTTTGGGAGGCAACCCAAAGTTTAAAAGTATTTTTAATTTTTAATTTCTTTTTAGTTGTTTTTGTTTTGTGTTTTTAGGTGTCAAAGAAGAGAAAATCAAAGGAGAAGCATAAAGGGAGTGATCGGTCAAGGGAGCTTCATAAGCCTAAATTTTGCAATTTCATTTTATTTCATCAAATGGGGGAGTTTTCTTAACCCTTACTTTTTATTATGTTTATTTTTCTTTATTTTGAACATTGAGGACTATGTTCATCTTAAAGTTGGGGGTGGGTTCTCATTGTTTGAAGTTTTTCTTCTTTAGTTTTTAAATTTCTTAGTTATAGTTTAGTATTTTTTGTAAAAAAAAGGCTGTTTTTGTTGCTGAATTTTTTGTTTTTAGTGTTTTTCAGCATATTTTGATGAGCCTATGATAAGAATATGATTGTGAATAAATTGATTCTTAGGTAGTGGAATTGTTTTTGTGTATTCTCTAATGCCTAAAGTTAAGTTCACATGTTGTTACTTTCAAATTTATTTTGAGCACTTTATTAAATATGCATGATTTTGATTGTATTGCATTAATTTAGAGTGAATATTTTTTGTGAACTCTAGAACTTGCATAATTATTGCTTGAGGCGAAATCCTAGAGAGATGCATTACTTTGAATATGATTTAGGCCATCTTTGTTTTGAGATTGAGCCTTTCTAGCCTACTTTTGAAATATTTATCCATTAGTACCTTATTTGAGCAATTTTTAGGATGCATAATTGATTGCATATTAGAGCATTTTTATTCATTAAGCCACAATGACTTACCTTTTATGCCTAAATATATTTTTCCTACCTTATACAAAGTTATTGAAGAGAGCTTATGTAAAATTGATTTATGCTTATAAATTGTATGAAGTAGAAGATAATTTGGGGGTGCTGATGTTGGTAAAAATATATTTATGTATCTTTGACGTTGAAAAAGAACTTCAAGCAAGGTATGAGAAAGAACAATTTGGAGGTTGAATGGAAGAGAAAAAAAAATTATATATATATATGTTCACCAAAGGTGAAGAAGAAGTTGAAAAAAAATAGAAAAAAAGAGAAAAAAAAGAAGGGAAAAAAGATGTTGTGAAAACGGGCATTGTTTTGTGAAGTTTGATGGAAGGGAAGAAGAAAAGTACATTTGAAAGAAGAAAACAAAAGTTTTATAAGCATATTATTCATAAGTTTTCTTTTTTCGAAATTCTATTTCCTATCATTTTCTTTCTTCTAAACCATTACCCTTTAGCCTTTACATTACAAGCCATTAAAGTTCTATTGATTCAAGGTAATGCATTGATCTACATTAGTGGAGAGCTATTTAATTATGTTAAGCATATGGTAGTTTATATCTTTATTTTCAAACTCTATTTAATGTAGATTTATTCAAGTGCATGACATTGAGTGTATTATTTGATTTCACACACACACTTGAAAGTAATGATTATGTTGAATAAAAGATAATGTGTTGAGATGGATGATCACTTGTAAATTACTTTTGAATAATATGATTGTGCAATCTTTGAGGCAGCCTCATCAAGGTATTTGATTTTAAAGGAGTATGTTTTTAGTTCTTTCTTTGCTAGGGACTAGCAAAGTTCAATTTGGAGGTATTTGATAGACATAAAATGTTAATATTTTTATGCCACTTTTTATATTGAATTTAAGCTTGTTTATGGTTAATTGTTGATGAAAAATACTTAATTAATGTATTTTTCTATTTTCAGTAAAAGAAAGACAAATGCTGGAATTATTGTATTTCTGTGCAACCTTTACTGAGAAAATCATATCTGGAGCCACACTTTTAAGTTTTGTGTGATTCTAGTTGCAAATGATTCCTTATTCACTAAGATTCAATGCTACAAAGTGTCATTGCAAATGGTTTGGCCAATCAGTGTCAGTTCGATTTACAGGAATAACTGGATTCGGAGTTCATTTGATCACCCAAAGTGTACTTGGAACCTGCCTAACCGTCATTGAAGATAAAATATGAAAGTTTTATGCTTACTAGGACTACCATTGTGATTGGACTGCTATGTCACCACATTTCAGTCATGTGTACCTAATTTTTTGGTCAGATTATTCTAATTATATTAATTGGAATAATATCTATATTAAAAGGAATTAGAGTTGCATATTAATTGGATTCCTAAAAAGATAAGGAATGTTTCATTATCTCTAGTGTGAACATGAGACAAATTTTACTTTAATCTCCTTGAGGGGGCTAGCCATACTAGGGAAGATAGGAGTTGGAGATTGAGTTTACATATTATCTCCTATATTATCTAAGTTTTAGGGTTAAACCTCTCCTAAACATTCCCTATAAATACCATGCATTGCTGAAGGGAAAACACACAATTCACCACCAGCCCTCACGGCTGGACGTTTTTCTCTCTTCCTCACGGCAGTAGAGCTTTTCTCTTAGGTTTTAGTTCATTTTTTGTTAGTTAATTCATAGCAAGTATGTGCTACACAAAGCAAAGTACAAGGAGATTCGGTCAAGCCATTGGAGGAGTCAAGCTTGCTACTTCGATCATAGTTTGGAGAAGCCAAGGATTGAAGTTTGAAGAATAAATTCCAGCAGCCATCAACTATTGGATTTGATTATTTTTCTCTTATTTTCTTGCTATTTAATATATGTTATTTTTTAATTGTTTGATGGATAATTTAGAAATAATGTATAACTAATTTTTCTATGAGGATTGTGATGTAGCCCTATTACAAGTATTTAGTTTTTAATGCATATTTAGTTTGATTCATGTTTAAAGGTTAATATTTCATTATTGTTCTTAATGCTTCCATGAAAATGTGGATTGATTTAGTATTTATATTGGCTTAGGGATAAGAAGTATAAGTATGAAAAGATATTGAAATACATGTTTATAAGAATATTGCATACTTTAGCGACAACTTTAACTGCGTGATGACAAGGATCTGGAGCCAAGGTAAGTGTGGGCGGGTGCGGGGCACTGGCAGGCTACCTTACTAGCAGAGATCGGTGTCCAATCCCACATTGCCCGAGTGTGGAAGGGTGTCAAACAATAATGGTTCAAATGTAAAATGAGCACTCTTTTAACAACCAAGGCATTTTCAAAGAGTTTGGCTTAAGGGTTGGAAATAACTTTGAAGTTAAGCGTGCTCCAGTGGGAGCATTCCTGGGATGGGTGACCCCCTGGGAAGTTTGACAAAAAATTTCATACCGCACTTCAGACGGTATGAAATTTTTTAATGTCTTGTTCTTGTTTTTAATATTGCTTTCTTTTTAATTCATGCTTGGATACACACAACAATCAAACAAACTTTCTTTTAATTTTCTAAGTTTAATTTACAATTGGTTTAGTTTAAAACTAGAGACATTATTCCTCGTGGGATTGATATCGGTTTTCTTATTAAAATGAATCCACTTTATTACTTGTTGATTTGTACACTTGCGATTTAATCTAAAATATACCACAACAATGAACTCCAACAAAATGAAGTTCTCAAAACATGGATGAAAGAAATATGTTTATTTTTAGCTTAATATGTCAAAAGGAAGGCCATTGGTCAAAGCTTGTTGGTATATGCTCGATGTAGATATTGCAAATATCTTGGTCATATTGAAAATAAATATAATGTGAAGAAGTATCAAAGCCACTAAAGAAAGGAGACATTATATGCCATGGATGACTTTAAAGATTGCAACAACAATAACACCACATGGATCTTTGACAGTGGATGCTCACAAGCTCATTGGTGACAAGTGTCATGACATGATAAGTTACTTCACCATGAAGCTATGTATTGCTAGTGGTTTTTATCTTGTTCATGTATGAAGCTCAAGAACATGCTTTTTTCATACTCAAGTTCTCACCCATAAGGTGTAAGAAAGAGCTTGCTTGTGTTCACACATAGAGCAACTTGGTGGCAAGCTTTACTATAAAGAATTTGCACCATTTTGCTCTATTTTGTTGAGAATCATGCTTTGCGTAAGAAATTCTAATCTTTAGTAAAAGCCTAATGTGAGCCACTAAAGCATGTTATAATCTACTATAAAGTATCTTTAATTATGTAGAAGCTTGCTTTAATATGAGGCAATTTCATGTACTTAACTAAAACTATAAATAGGTGTTAATCTGAAGCCTACTAGAAGATTTGGTTTTGTTTAATCAAAGACAAACAATTATTTCTCATCTCAAAAAACTTTCTTATTTTTCCCATCATTTTAATGTGTTGTGAGCCAAGGGAAATTGATAGAAAATAAAACACACAATTACAAATGTGTTTTTACAAAACTAAAATCGCGTGTCAAGTGAGTTTACTTATGAAACCAACAAACTCAAACTTTCTTTTTCTCTGTGTTCCTTGCAATATTAAACTAGCTATCTCCTTCATGATTAATGTCCTTGGAAATAATTGGGTAATTAGGATAAAAAAGAAACTCAGACGGTTCTATCAAAAGACACAAAGCTAGACTCATTCCAAAAGGATTTCACCAAACAACCATAAACTTTGTTGAAACCTTTAGTTCAGTCATCAAACCAAGTACAATTCATCTTGTCGTACTTATTGCTATATCACATCTATGGCCTATTGGACTAATTGACATAAACAACACATTCTTGAATCATGTCTTACAAGAAAAAGTGTACATTAAACAATCTTATGCCTTTAAAGACAATGAACATCTAGATTCTGATTACAAATTACAAAAAATATCTATATGGATTAAAACAAGCACCCCATGCTTCGGTTAATAAATTAATAGCATGCTTCTAATTTGGGGCGTCAAACATTCCAAAATGGACTCATCGTTGTTTATTCTTCACGCTTTGTTGATTTCATATGGGTTCTTGTTCACGGTGATGACATTCTCATAACTTCTACATCTACTTCTCTCATTAGTAAGTTTGTTAATCAACTACACAAGCATCTATCTATTAGATTTGGGACCATTGTCATACTTTTTGGGCATTGAAGTTGTGCGTGATAGTGAAGTTAAAATTTAATAAACATATTATGAGATAATACACATAAATGCAACAAAAAAAAATCTCATATAAATATCATGTTACTCAATAGTATGTATCAACGTACTGTTCACCAATTAGAAGTTCTTGCCTTTGATTCTCAATCGTCATATGACTTACGAAACAATAAATGGGCTATAGCAACCACTATAAAACGAACACTCTCAATCATCTGCTCTTTTTCAATAGGTCAAAATAATACGTATGTTTAAAATAATGGTCCTCATCTAATATTTATAACCCACACAAAATAATAATATAATTATAATAATAATATATTTAAAGATAGAGACGAGTCCAAATCCAATTAGAATTCTACAGACAAAGAGACATCAAGTTCATTTGGTCTAATGGGTCCACCAAAAGAATAAATAAAGAGTAATTTCAATGGGCCTCATTACAATTAATAAAATCATGTGTCTAATTTCATTATTAGGACACCTAATCCAAGTAAGTGAGTCCACTTGATTATGCATAGTCCACATAATTATTCTAACAATCTCCCATTTGGATGGCATAATCATCAGCCAAATAAATCAATACTGACTTACCACTTAATCTTTTATAAAACAAACATTTATCATTTTAGTAAAGCATATAGCATACCGACATGATATAACAAATCATATAATCTAGATCCTAGAGATTAATATCAATAAGTCTCAATCAATAATTATCACAATTTTGACATGCATATAATGTATAGATATGATACAACAATATAAATAATATAGGTACCAAATATTTACAACAGCACTACTGGATCAAACATACACATATATAGAGATCAATAATCTCAAACAATCATATTACAAAGAGCAAACAAACAATATGTGTGCACATATATATAGATAATAATGATCCACTTCTATGCATTTATTGCTCAACAAAGCAATATGATATAACCAAGAACATGTTCAGCAATGCAGATTAAAAAACTCTCACTAATCCAATACAGTCTTAACTACTTAATAATCTCATATGTGACACATGCTCCTGAACAATGCATGCATGCATCCTATTATTAATTATGAGTTTGCCAACATATTATAAATACGTGTGTATATAATAAACATGAGAATCTTTACCACATTCTCTTCCACTTTATATATATAATTTCACATAGATGTACTCTTAATATTATTAGACAAAATCACTGTGGTGGAATTATATAGCATATCTTATTTGGCCTCACAATGGTGTTGACAACCATATAGCACACACAAAATTTTATAGTCAAACCGTATCAACGGATGCCTCAAAAGACGTTAAATATACTATGCCTTAACAATTAAGGACGCTACAACAATATGCTTGGAAACTTTATAAGACACAGCTCCTCATGCCATGATAGATGATATATCTGGTAGTAGAACTCATATCATCCATACAACCATTATAATCAACACCACAATAGAAAACCACATCAAGTGAGTTGGTACGCGGATATCTCAACACATAATCCTTTATACTTTGAAGATATTTCAATACCTTCTTAACTTCTTGCCAACTTATAAGACCAGAATTACTCACAATAAGAAATATTGAAATGTGTACAAAATTGAGTATACATCATAATCATACTAACAATTAAATAATATGAGACCATTTTCATTAGACATATTTTCACTTTCATCCAAAATCCCTAAAAAATTTATCACTTTGCACCAGCGAAGCCTTACTAGAAGAATAATTGTACATATTGAACCATTTCAAAAAACAACTAATATAAGTTCTTTGACACACCATTAGCTATATCTTGAAGAAATTTTATCACTATAACACATAAAGTCTTTCCAAGGTCTTCCATATCGAAAGATTGGCTAAACAAAATTCAATATATCTCCATTAGTGGGTCAGAATTATTGGACATAAACAGTATGTAACCAAACATGCTGAAAAATAAAAATCACCAAACAGCACGTCAACAACAACCCACTGACGTCAATTTGTCTACTCCAACAAACCGGGTTGAGTATGACCCGTATTATAGGGCTACAGGTCAATCACGACACCCTTCCAAATCCTGTCATATCCTTCATTTACAGCAATGATTCTTGATGGGACAAGAGATGTTTTTATTGTCTTCTTGACTTTGATTTATTTGCATGTCCAATTCCACCAGAAACTTGATAGAAAACCAGTCCCAATACAAAACCCCGATTTGGCAATATTTTTTACACAAAACTTCAATTTCAGTAGGTTGCAGACCAATTTAAAATGATTATTCGCACCCATGGTGTTCAAAATACAAAAATCAACAGAAACCAATGTTTTAGTTTCGATCAAAACATTAGTATATAAGAATTTCGAACTTTATTAATCGGTTGAGCCTCATAACGTAAATACAGTTTGAAACCATCATCAATGAATTAAAAGCATTCATTCACAGTATTCAGAAATAACATAGAATGAATACTAGTTATGGGTTCAATCAAGAAATGAATTTTCGTAATTTCGCTGAAAAAAATTTATTGATCGACTAAACCCCAAATAAGGCAGTATAAAATTCCACCAAAAATTAAACCAATTATAAGCACCCTTATTGTTGGACTATCATGGTAGAACAAAACCAAAAAACCAAAGTTTGATTTTACCAAAACAACAATTTTACCATATTTTTTATTTACACAACATATTGAATAAACATGAACCAAGCTCTGATACCATTGTTAAAATTTAATAAAGATATTATGAGATAATTCACATAAATGCAGCGAAATAAATAATTATCTCATATAGATCTCATGTTATTTAATAGTATGTATTAACATACTGTTCACAATTAGAAGTTCCTAGTATTGATTCTCAATTGTCATATAACCTTCGCAAACAATAATTGGGTTATAAAGACACTATGAAATCAAACCTTTCAACCCTTTGCCTTTTCTAATTAGGTCAAAATAATATGTACATTTAAAACTATGACCCTCATCTCATATTTATAACCAACACAAAATAATATTATAATTATAATAATAATATATTTAAAAATAGAGATGAGTCAAAATCCTATTAGAATTCTATTAAGAAATAGACATAAGATTTTTTTGGTCTAATGTGCCACCAAAGAATAAAGAAAGAGCGATTTCGATGGGCCTTACAATTAATTAAATAATATATTTGATCTTATTATTGAAACGCCAAAGCCCAGTAAGTGAATCCACCTAATTATGCTAGTCCACATAATTATTCTAACAAGAGATAGATTTCATCTTTCATAATCCAAATATATAGGCGATCTTCTTCAATGGACTAGCATGATAACTTGCAATCCAAGTCCCAAACTAACAAGTACATAGGCTCAATTAAGTAAGATTGCTGGTGCACCATTAAGAAATATTTTTCTATACAGAAGCATGATTCTGATTTTGCACTACCTAACAATACACATAGCTAGAACTAGCTTTTATAGCAAAAAAACTTAGCCAATTTATGCATAAGCCAATGAACATGCATTGGGTAGCATGCAAAAGAGTTCTTTGTTACTTAAAAGGCAAAAAGTTTTGGTATTCAGATTCGATCATCATCACATGCTATGTTTTTGGGTGACATTGATGCCAATTGGGCTTCCAACTTTGATGATTGGCATTCAATAGGGAGTTGCTATATTTTTTGGGAAATAACTTGATCTCATGGCCTTCAAAAAAGCAACATGTTGTGGCACACTCCAGCACATAAACTGAATACATGGTTCAAGTTAATGGAGATGCTAAAGTAGCTTGACTTCAATTTCTACTCCAAGAGCTAAAAGTTCTATTATTAAAAAACCCAATACTATGGGGTGACATTGTAGGCGTTGGCTGACTTGCTAAGAATCTAGTTCATCATCAACAAACAAAGCACGTCGAGATAGATGTCCATTTTGTCTGCGTTAAGTTGTTACAAAAGAAGATGGAGGTGCCTTATATCCCAAGTTTTAAACAAATTGCTAATGTTCTAACAAATGTTCTTCCTACCTCACATTTTATTTTGCTAAGATCCAACCTCAATCTAAAAGACTTCTAGTTTCTCTTGAGGAAGAATGCAATCAATAATTCATTAGATAGTTGTATAGATGTTTTATATTCATATTATCATCTTGTTGTATATTTGTTCACTGGCTTGATCAGATAAGCCTAGACTTGTGTATAAAACCTTCATCACATAATACAATTGTTGGTTAGAATTCCAACTATTTTTCATTTCCTAGTGTGCGAACATGCCACTTCAAACCTATAACAGTTCAAAGAAAATAAATATAGCACCAATTGAATTAGACTATTCAAACAATTGTATTAATTATGGAGAAAAATATAATTAAAAGGTTACGTATGCCATTAAGATCAAAGGACTTCTAAAATAAATTTCAACTAAGTACACACTAAGAACACTTGACTAGATAAAGTAAATTTTAATAAAAATTGACTAAGTAGTCTATATTGTAGTTGTATATTAATGGAGATATCCCTTGCAATGTTGGTTAAGCTTTTATTTATAAAAGAACCAATGGCTTAACAACTCTTTGTGTTTCTAATGTGGGACTAGTCTGAATTCCATCTTCGCATTTCAAATTATACTTGTACAATCTCAATGCATTCTCATCTCCAAACAATATGGGATAAATTGTGACACTTCATGAACAAATTAAATGTTAATTAGAAAAATTAACATATAGTCTAAACAATAATAAAATAATCTCTTTAAACATATATCTAGCTATTCTATCACATAGAAAGGAGAAGAGGAAAAAGAAAATGGGATGAGAGAAAAATGGAAGGTTATAAGGTCACATGGATATTTGGTTGAAAGGAGACGAAAAGTGATTATAAAAAGGGAATGATGGTAAATCCATTAAAAATCAATCCCTCCATAATTGGAGGGATTGAAGGGTGGAAACATTTAGTGGATAAAAAGGTTAAGTGTATCTACCACTATCCCTATTTTAAAAATTTCAAAATATTTATTTATAACTAGTACTAATGGCTAAAATAATACTTTACCAATTAATATTTTCTTCTTACTCAATTTTATTATAGCAAATAAGGGGAGAGATTAGTACATTTTGGATGGTTTTATTCACATTACAAAAATTAGTAGCCATACTACATTTTACACATACTTATATTAAATTTAATTTTTACTTTCTATGCCATAAAATGTACCTAATTTACCTATACAAAAAAATAAAATAACATATAATACATCATTTGTATGCTTAATTTTCCATTAGAATCTGTCATTTCTCTTCAATGGCTCTATATTTCATTGAAATCGGCTGTCTCTCATTAAAATCAGTCAACTCTATTCAACGACCATGTTCATTATCAGTCTTTTATGTTTAATTCCCAAAGAACTCTCTGCACATCTTAACGACACCTGGATAACCGAATGACTTCACCTATCATTCAACTTATATTCGACATATCTAAACCGGATCCAATTGTCTTCTTGAGTATACATAACCCAAGCGAAATCAAATTATTTCAGGCTATTATTTCAGTCTACCATAGAATTTTTGTTAGGTTTTTACAATCTGAATTTTGATCCAATATATATAACATGAACGGATTCAAAACGTCTAGCCTATATATACCGGACTAGTTCACTTATATTGAGTTTCTTTTAGGTTGACATAAACATGATCTTATTAGCTACTCCAGATTATATAACACGGACGACTTTAAAATGTCAACATTATATATATATTGAACGATTTGATTTTATGATAATATATATCATAGTGGTCTTTTTTTTATTTGAAAGCAACTTGTGCGAATAGCATATATAATGAATATTATATATATATATATATATATATATAAACATACAGAGAAAACAAATAAATGGTAAAAAGATTTAGGTTGAAAGGGATGATTTACAATCATTCTTGTCCATGTATTTTCCGATCTTTCCCTAAACTCCTTGTTAGGTTTTATTATTTTTCCTAAAATATAAAATAAAATACGTATTTTACATAATATTTCATTTTTATTTTGTTTAAATACTTAAACGCATTTCACTTTTTATCAATGGACATGTTTTAAATATAAAATATAATTAAATATGTCGTTTGGCTATAATTGATAATCATATGATGAATTTTGTAGCGGGGTTAGCTAGCTAGTTATAAGCAAAAATTCAGTTCTTTTCTTTTTCTTTATCTCTAATATTTTATTTTAAATTTTTTTTATCTTTTTATATTGGCAGATATATATATATATATATATATATATATATATATCATTGGTTCATTGAGCTAACAATTAATTGGAGTGTACATATTGAAAAATTTTATAGTCAGAACATCATGACCATTTTATGTGAGGACGTCACTTATCAGCCTTTGGATTATTTAAAAAATTGAGATATAAAAATATATTTGGGGTTTAAATAAATGTCAAAATTTTATTAAATTTTAGCTTTTGAAGCACTCCAATAGCTGATAAGTGACATTGTGATCATAAAATGGTTAGAACCTTCTATAATTAATTTGTACAATTGATACTTTGTAATTTGAAAAAAACAATCATATTTGTCCAATTTAGTTAAAATTGACGCGTTAACTTAGAGGTCACGTGACTCTCAAATTGTTTTTAATTTATTTTTAATTGTACCAAAAATTAAAAAAAAAAAAGGAAAAACCAAAAATAAATTTCAAAATTTTCTTTCCTTTGTTTAATATTTAGTATGATAAAAAATGAAAAAACAAATTTTGAGGGTCACGTGTTATGCATGTGACCTCTGAATTGATAGAATGTACCAATTTTAACTAAATTGGAGAAATGGAAACTTTTTTCAAATTACAGGGTATCAATTACACAAATCAATAGTAGAGAGCTTTATGTGAACAAATTCAATTTTAGAGAGTACTATATATATACATATTTTTGCTAAAGTTTATTATAAAAAGCTTCAGAACTTCACTTATCAATTAACCCAAAAAAAAATAAGACTTCACCAATGTTTTTCATTGTATTTCTTCATATTTGCTCTAATATTTTGTCGATATTTTATTCAACATGAAAACAACTTTTAATGTAAAACATTTTCAGATTTTGGTTTTATATGTTAATCGATATATTTTTTCATATTGATTGTTGATTTTCATGTTGAATGAAAAATAAATTATAATACAAAAGCAAAATAAAGAAAATGCAAATGAGAAACAAAGAGGAATCATACTTTTTTAGGTTAAATGATAAGTGAAGCTTGTCATAAGCTTTTGAAGTTTTCTATAGCAAAACTATACATACATATATATATATAGTACTTTTATAATAAAGATATTTTATTTTATTAAAATAAAAATTATCACTAAAAATAACAATTTTAAAAATATTATCATTAAAAATAAACTATCAATAATAATATTTCAAAATTTGATACAAAATATATTTTAATAACAATTTCAATTTTAATAAAATAAAAATATTTTTATCTTAAAATTTATATATATAAATACACACACACTTTCTTTTTGGTTGTGTCCATTTTTTCTTGAACTTGTGATGTCGAGGATGTAATTCATCCACTTACCACAGAACTAGAAGGTGGGGACACACACACACTTTCATTCGTACATATAATGGAAATTTTTATATATATATATATATATATATATATACACGCGCACTTTCATTCGTACATATAATGGAACTGACATGTACATGATACCAGAGATAACAATTAAAGAAACTTTGGCGCCGTTGATCTAAAATTTCGTAGATCAAAACGAATGATCAATGAAGACACGGACCAGGACCCACAGGAATTACTAATAAGGCTATCATGGACCACATGAAGACATTTTCAGTATTACCCAAAATAAAAAAGATGAAAAAATTTCATACACCATATTGAAGATCGGAAGGTTTCATTTTCTGGGGAAATAAAGCTATTTTATATTTATGGATTGGCTAGGCTAATGAACATGCTTTCAAACGCGAATAAAACTACTATAGACTAATTCAAAAAAATAAAAACTCAACCGAACCAATTAATTAAATCATTAATTTGGTCTTCCTGGGTGACCTGAAGCCATAATTATTATAGACAATTGATTATACGTCTTTTTAAACTAGCTAGCTAGCTACTCTTCATTATGAATAGAAGTAATTAAATCCATCTTATATATGGTAATCTAGATTTAAGTACTCTACGAATTAAGAAACTTTGTGCATCCAAATTATAAAAGCCACCCAAAAGGAAAAAGAACTATAGGGATATA